>JAQFVV010000125.1:3720000-3753590 GCA_028023455.1 Epiperipatus broadwayi | reverse complement strand
GTCATAATTGACCTTTCTACCCTACCTATGATCTACAGACAAGGGCACAATATATATATATATATATTACGTGATGACAAATTTATAATATAAAACAGGATTTATATTAAAAGTAAATATAATGATAATGTTTGCTATATTTTATAATTGCAAAAATTATATTTATTACTGTAATAATATGAAAAAATGTGTTTGTATGAGAAGTGAAAAATAGACAACTCTTGTTTTTATACTAAAACACAATAAAACAGTAGTGCCACCCAGTGCAAGCCAGAGTAATCAATGGATGCAAGCTAGTTCCTACGCATTCAATATTATCAGGCTAGTTTCTGACTTGTTGCTTTCATTAATGAGGAACCTTGTTTCTGAGAACACTGTACTAGAAATATTGTATGAGGAAGCATTATAAAGAAATTTAAACACAAATTTCCTTGCAACTATTGATTATTCTGGCTTGTACTGTGTGGTACTACTATTTAAACAGTTTGTTACTGTTTCAACAGCTTGTATCTGCATAGGAAATGATGATCATTTAAAATATAATAAGAGAGAAACAAAAAATCAGCAGATCACCATCTGAAACAAGTAATATTATAGCACAAGAAGCAAATAAACATTAACTGTCATTTCTTTGTAATAAAATTTGAAATGGCATATTATAAATCTTAGGCTAATCATTTTTAACCCAAGGTCAATCATGAGACATAAAATTCAAAAAGTGAATGTATCAATATTTCTTGTAGCATACATTTATATATGTGCGAATAATGCTAAAATATAGTAAGTATATAACAATTGCTATAAAAGTATATTGTGGATTATTACATGCTGCAATCTTTTATGCTGACAACTGTCAATGCTCAAAAACATTTGATATCATTAGTGTTATTGCCATATAAAAACTAGTAATCATCACCATGAAAACATATAAATAATAAGTGTGGTTTTATGAGTTCCCTTTAGGGATTTCTAAATAATTTTTAATTTTTTATTTAGCTGACAGCATATAAATATCTCAAAATCTGTTACATCTGAGTTAGATTTTCAATAACAATCAATCCTGTTAACATATTTAGACACACACAAAAATATGATCATTTCTTATTGCTCATGAGTTTACAAAAAAAAATTGAGGGCCAGAATCAATCCTGAGATGCTCTGCCACCTGCACCAAACTGCACAGGATATATTTATGCAAGAATAAAAACATGTATTACCTCAATTATCTGATTTGTGTATAACAATTTACATTAATATATTAGACTAATTATTTACTCAAAAAGAGTATAAATATTTTATCACTGCCACTTTCTTGATATGATTTGACTATTGAATTTAGAAAGTTCTTTTAATGGCATTATATTTTTTATTTTTAAAATATTGTTAATTTAGACTAGTAACATAATTATATATCTTACTTTAAGAATATACTAGTGCAATATTTGTCATCATAATCTGAAGACTTTATTATATTACCATATCTATCATTCTGTAAGGGCTTTCAAATTAATTAATGAATATATATATATATATATATATATATATATATATATATATATATATATATATATATATATATATATATATATATATATATATATATATATATATATAAATGTCTCATTATTTTTCATTATTAAGATCCAATGGACAATTTTTTAATTTTAAAATATTTCATCCTTTTATAACATTTAATAGTTCTTTAATTTTCTGACTGGATGGTTTCATGTAATTTACTAAATGTATATCACTGAGGTAAATAGATTTTAAAACAGTAACTGTTCAAGGCTGCATATATTAGCAGCACTCCAATTATTACAATATGTTAAATATAAGTAATCTTCTTTCTAAGAAAGCTTAAGAGCATTGTGCCTTTCTTATATATTATTTGAAATCTTTACAATATCTGAGCAATAATATTTGACAACTATAAATAATTAAGTCCTACAGAAAATACATATTCAACATAATTTTTATTTAATCTAATAAGGCTCATTTATCTATCATATTAGCTACTTTGCATGTCTGGAATACTTCTCTATTTTAATTTCATAATTTTAGTAATAGCTCTCTAATGCTATTTAATATTATCATGTCTTATTAATAATCTAATATTTTATCTAGCTTGAACTGCTTTAAGTACACTATTTTTTTTAATTATTATATTTATGCATCACACATATACACAAATATTTTCATGATATAAACTAAACATTCAAGATATTAGAATTTTATTTATAAATCAAAGTTTAAAATATTCAAAGTTTAATTTTATTTATTAATTTTAAATAAATATTTATATTTAAAATCATTTGGTTGATTAAAGTTAGCTTTAAAAATTTATTATAATAATTAGAGTGGGAACCTTTTATTATTCTGTAACTAATTATTTACTTTAGAGCTTAAGAAACGATTATGAAAATGAAAAAATATTTTGATAAGCATTTCTTATCACCTCTGTCACCTTTTTGTTTTATGTCTTCAATTATGCTTCATTAAAAAAATCAATAGCATATTAGAATATGTGAAACCCAGAGAAAAAAAAAAATCAGTAATAACAATTAATGTATCAATTACATGTTGGACCATTCCCATCACTTAATATTAAATATATTGAATGCCTTTAGAATATTTTAAACCTTTATTTATACTTTCCAAATCCATTCAACTGACAATAATAGCATACAGGTTTGTATACAATTCCCCCATTTTGAATGGTATTATTCTCACTCTTTTTTAGGTGTTGTTGGTCTCATCAATGACCAAACTAGCTTGGAAATTGAACCTGGATCTTTAGATTCATGAATATTAAATGTTAAGGTAACATTCTAACCAAATAAGCTATTCTATAAAATGCAGGATATTCACAAATCTAATGGTAATTCCCATTTTAATACTGGCACTGGTCAGGCCAGTTAACAATGGAAGAAGACAGGAGTTGTGTAATGTATTTACCTGTGTATTTTAAACTATCAGTTGAATATATGTGGAAAGTTTAAATAAACATTAAAAAAAATTTAAAAAGACATTTA
Organism: Epiperipatus broadwayi; assembly: GCA_028023455.1. Lineage (NCBI taxonomy): Eukaryota > Metazoa > Onychophora > Udeonychophora > Euonychophora > Peripatidae > Epiperipatus > Epiperipatus broadwayi. The sequence goes on along the minus strand of JAQFVV010000125.1, from coordinate 3,750,558 downwards.
GTAATTAATATTAGTGTATTATAATAATCCAACATATAAATTCTATCATCATTAAAATTCAGACGCACCATAATTAATATGATGCATTATTTCTTTAGTATTAAAATTACTTTAAAAATTCAAATTGATTTTACTCAGTCAAGTAAAAATATTATAAATATAGTAATAATTATAATATATATATAACATTTTTAACTTAATACAATAAAATAATTACAAAATTATATATGCACTGTTTTTTTAATAGTTATTTCTTTTAAGTGATAAAAAAAATTATTAGATTCCTTAAAATTAAAAATTACTTAAAATAAGTGAATTTTTTAGATATATTTAAACACAGTATTATCAACGCCCATTGGTGTTTAAAATTCAGCATTTTGTTTTTAGTTTCTATTTTGCTATATTTTGACTGATTATGTGAGACAATTTATTTATTTCATTAGTGTTAATGATTTTTAGAATTGAGGGATCTTTACTTATTTTCTTTACAAAAGGCATTAATATTTTTCTGATAATTTAAAAAAAAAGAATGTTCTGATCTTATCATTTTCTGTTTGCTTCTTTTAATTTTAATTTGAATTTTGAAGGACCAATAATGAATCGCAAGAATTTCAAGACTTACATATTCATCAGAAGGATTTTAAAGCATTGTGTATTTTACCAGCACATTTATTTAGGTTACAATACATTGGCGTTTGAAACAACTTCTTTGCTATTTGTACACAAATTATCCAAAACAAATTTGAAATGATTAGATAAACTATCTTGACATACTTATAGAATTATATACAAGATCAGACAAGAACGGAAAAATATAAAAGAATGAGAGAGTATAAAAAAGAATAAAAGAGAGAAAAATTGTTTGTCAATTTCTTTTATAGCCTCTCTTTTTATCTTTTTTACGAGTATAATATAGTTTATTTAGAAAACTATCTACTTTTTTAAAACTTATCTAACAATCTTCATATAATTCTGTTTTTCCAGTAGAGAATTAGCTTTTTTTAAAACTCAAATACATATAATAAAATATTTAATAAATAAAATTTAAAAAATTTTCTCAGTAGATTTTTTCATTTAATCATTATGTAATGACGTTAATTGTTTATATTTCTTCTATATGGAATGTAATAAATATAATAAGTGCACTTATACTCAACTATAGAGAAGTGTGTTATTTTTATAAATTAATTACAGCTTAGCACTTTTGAGAATGTATGATATTCTCATATCCATAAATCCTCAAAAGCGTTAAGACAAATTTACTTTATAGAAATAACAAGTTTCTCTATAGTTACCTATGAGCGCACTTTAACCATTATGTGTAAATCATGACTTGAATGAATTGTAAACTACATTTATAGAAAAAAATACTACTTTAGACTTTTTAAAAATGTATTTACTTTATGTAAATATATTTAAAATTTTAATTATTTATTTTATAATGAAAATGTTATGCGTTTAGAATGATTCCATATATATATATATATATATATATATATATATATATATATATATATATATATATATATATATGTTCAACAGATGGCGTTTTACCAAAACCACCGAACAAGTGTAAAATTTGTTTACATAAACGAAAAAAGAGTCAGAATTAACTAGCCCTTTCATTTGCTCACCCCGAGATCAGCTGATTTCAAGCTGGTTTGCTCTCATCAGTGAGGGATAGAGTATAGAAACTAGATCTAAACACTGACTCTCAAGTGTTTATGCAAAATGTTTCTATCAATTTGCAAGCATAAATTTTTCAGACCGGTAAAGTCTTCAAACTCAGCCTAGCAAGCAAGATATTTATATGGTAGAACGCCATCTGTTGAACATAAATAACAAGTGATAGCAAGTTACGTGAATAACTTGTTTTTGTTTTTCATAAATGTACCTTTAAAGTTTTCTTGCAATGATATATATTGCAGAGACTTTGATTATGTGGTGATACTGAACTGAGATGAGACCCATATAAATATCTGGCTTGCTAGGCGAGTTTGAAGACTTTACCGGTCTGAAAAATTCACACTTGCAAACTGATAGAAACGTTTTGCATAAACACTTGAGAGTCAGTGTTTAGATCTAGTTTCTATACTCTATCTCTCACTGATGAGAGCAAACCAGCTTGAAATCAGCTGATTTGGGGGTGAGCAAATGAAAGGGGTAGTTAATTCTGACTCTTTTTTCATTTATGTAAACAAATTTTACACTTGTACGGTGGTTTTGGTAAAACGCCATCTGTTGAACATAAATAACAAGTGATAGCAAGTTACGTGAATAACTTGTTTTTGTTTTTCATATATATATATATATATATATATATATATATATATATTAAAAATCAGTCATATATCACATGACCTATATAGCTTGTATTACCAATATGTAATATATAAAGAGCCTGCTACTAGCTCTAAACAAGCTTAATTATTTTATTTTTTATGATAAATGCTACAAGAGAAAATACATGAAGCCTTTATCTATGATGGTCCCCATCCCCAGACCATTTTCGAGCTATGGCTTTTCACTGATGAGAGCCATAGCTCGAAACCAGTCTGGGGATGGGGACTATCATAGATAAAGGCTTCATGTATTTTCTCTTGTAGCATTTATCATAAAAAATAAAATAATTAAGCTTGTTTAGAGCTAGTAGCAGGCTCTTTATATATATATATATATATATATATATATATAAAGAGCCTAAATATATATAGTTATATATTTATATATATATATATATATATATATATATATATATTAGCAATAAACTTTTAACTAATAATTTATTTTTACTTCATTTATTTTTAGTTTTTTATATTTTATTGTACTGTCATGTATGTATTTCTCAATATCATCAATGTGATATTTATTTCACTATACATTCATAAAGAATGAAAATATGGAGACAATAGCAGACTATAAGTCTGAATTTACATAAGAAAAATATTAACTTTTAGAGTCTATTTTTTTAGTGAATCATGGAATTTATGTCAGAATATAATTTAATATTTATAGATAGCGCCAGGGACCACAGTCACGGTGAAATTCTAATTTTTAAATCTTAAAAATCACTATGAATTTAGTTTTTGTTGAAATAATTTTTTCTTGGAATTTTTGTTAAAAGAAATTAAAAATACATAGTACTCTAGCGTCAGTACTCTTTTTTTTGTTACTAAATCTAAATAAAAAATACTATTGTTATATTAAAATGTTGAAAGTATTTGCTATATTATTTTATAATTAAAAAAATGATTTTTGATTCTTTCTATTTATGATATTATTTTCAAATGTTTAGAATTGTACCTAAATATGTTATGTTAAACATTAATTGAAACAAAGAATATCAAATTCTAAATCGATTTTGTTTTATCTTTAATTAAAAATCAAATAGGTTTCTTTTATCAGTTGTAGTTGCTTGATAGATAAAAAAAATATTATTTTCAAAAAATAAGAAATGAAAATACTATATCTAAAATTATTATTTTGTTTGCATCTTAATAATTAATGACAAATTGGTTTGTTGACTCTAGAGAATCATTTAATAAAAGGTATTATATTTATAGAATGCTATTTTTATTTTTAAAAAAAGAACTAATATTTCACAGCAATGATTAACATAGACTAAAATTTTATCTTATTTAAAAATTTTAATTTGATATAAAAAATGAAACATTTATCTAAGAAGGAAAAAAATTACAATATATCATAGCTTATATAAGCTATGATATTGATAGTAATTCACTGTATATTCCATGACCTTGATTCAAATCTAGAACAGAGAAAATGATTTCAAACAAATTTAACAGATATTTTTTTAGATAAATTGATCAGATTTAATCCACCAGTCAGCTAGTCAAATTTCATCAATAAACAGATATTTAATTGTTCTTAGATTAAAAATCCTAAAAAGCACATTTTTGAATATTTAAAATGCTTGCACACAGGCACATATATATAATAAATCTAATAATTTTATAAAATTTAGTAAAATAATTGAATTATTTAAGTCTAAAACTCAACATCAGTTATATATAAGTATAAATAAAAACAAGACAAATGTCAGTAGTGCTTCATCTCAAAACAGAGGAATGCACCAGGGAGTGTTGGAGGTAAAAATCTAAACCTAAATACCTGCATCAATAATAGAATAGATATATTAATGAATGATGCATTATCACATTGAATATATTTATTTTAAGTTAATATGCAATTTATAAGAATTACATGCTAATAATTAAAAGCATATTTTAGCAATTTATTTATTTATTTTATAAAAGTAAATCTTATTAAGATTTATGTATTTATTTTATGTAGTATTGCAATATATATATATATATATATATATTGAAACAGGGCTGAGTTCGATCCCTTTTTCAAAAAGTAAAATTTCTATATATGCGTAAATATAGCTCCAAAATTAAATTTATTTCTTTTTCATATTTATATTTCCTTGGTTGTATATAGATTTATAATTCTAAATAGGGATTTTAAAAAGGTTAAAATAAACAGAAGGGGGCGTATGTGTGATCGTTGTTTTTTTGAGAACGCATATATATATATATATATATATATTGCTAGATGATATAATAATAATAATAATAATAATAATAATAATAATAATAATAATAATAATAATAATAATAATAATAATAATAATAATAATAATAATAATAATAATAATAATAATAATAATAATAATAATAATAATAATAATAATAATAATAATAATAATAATAATAATAATAATAATATAAAGGCAGTTATGGAAATATACTTTATTTTTCAAGATGGAAACTTTTTTAAATTTCATTTTGGAAAAGTTAAATGAAAAAAAATATCAAAAAAAACTTGATCGATATCTAAGGAATTTGATTACTGAGCTTAAAGTTTAGATTCAAAAGAATTTCAATGAAAACAAAAGAAAAACAAAATTAGATTCAGAGGTGTGAAAAGTTTTTGTTCAAAAAGAATCTGGATTTCTGAGCAGAAGAACTTGCTAAAAGGAATTCATTCTATTGCTGATTTTTGTAGAGAGTGCTGCGAGAGAGATTTGTGGAGAGAAATGGAGAGTAAAATGGTGGGCAAGCTGGCTTAAGAAAGTGTAAGCATCCCAGGCAGTGCAATCCCACCCCATGAAGGTCTGAAGGTGGCTGCAGGAAAAGTAACCGATGAAGATAGAAACTAATTGATCCAAAGTCTAAATAAAGAAACAAAGGAATGGAATCCCAAGCAAGAATATAGGACAGTCGGAATAAATAATCCAATTTAATCGCCAGTACATAAAAGGAGTCAAAACGAATGAAATTTTTCACTTTTAATAATCCATTGTTTTCCTCAGGGAAGAAAAGAAATGCAAGTATACCCATTCAACAATATGTAATTAGTGTTCCAGATAGCGTCTGTTTCTTATAATTTTTCACAAACTTTCTTTACAAACTTCATTATCATGAACGAGATACATAATCATTTAAAAATGAAAGAATGAAAGAAAAAGAAATGATTTTTCTTACTAGTATGAACTGATATATGTTTTATTCATGTGATTTTATAAATATCTAAGCTGTGTGTGTATGCATACATTTTTTTTAAAAAATAAAGAGCACAAAATATTTAGTCATGGTAAAATAAAAATGTACAAAATTTAAAAATGAAATGTAAGTTTATTGGTATTGTTTACTTAGGTCTAATTCTTATAAAAGAAGAAAGAATTTAGAATAGTATATCAAGCATATTAAAGTATAGTAACCTCCTTCCTAGTAGATTTCCATCAATTTGTCAATCACCCGCCCTGAGTAGAGCTAGCCCAGGGCATTTCCATATTGGTATTCCAGTTCTCTCCCAGCATAATTCTTATAGAAATATAGGATTGGCACTTGAGGTCGTAAATTGATGCTCATAAATATGCTGATCGATAAAATGGAATACGTTTTGAATTTTTCTTTTAAACAATTATGCATATATGTGTATTGTTATATATACATACACGCAATCTTATAAGATTACATATGTGTGTAAGATATATATGGAAAATGGTAAATCCCATTACAATATATATATATATATATATATATATATATATATATATATATATATATATATATATATATATATATATATATATATATATATATATATATATATATATAATAAAAAGTATCAAGTAGTGGGAGAGAGCCATTTGTAATCTAATAAAAATATTTCAAAATAAATCTTACAGTATTTTATCAACTTTTTTATCTCTAGTTTTATCCTATTAAGTGCATATTAAGTGAATACTATGTGAATATGGTCTATCAGAGTGCCACTAGGTTAGCTAAACCTACACAGAGTTATATTCTATACATACTTACTAATGTACTGGGTTTGAACCTCTTTTGGTACTCTATTTATAATCAGATGTAGGATTTAGTATTTTATGAGTATATCACATTTGCACTAACATTAAGAAAAGCAAAAATACACTTACGCTTTAGTTGTGCATACAAAATTCATCAGACAAAATTACTACTTAGAATTTAATATCATAAATGCATTTCAACATGTTCATAAGTCTTTCTAGTTCATAACAAGAACTATAAGTTTATGGTGGCAATTCACTCATCCTTGAATGATGGTGAATGATCTTAATGGTGGTTATTATCTTATAATGACTCACAAATGATAACCAAATACAATGAAAATCATTATTTATCTATGGCCACTAAACACATTTATCTAGATCATTAATTTAAAAACAATGATGATGATGATAATAATGATACTTTCAACCATAGTTTTAGAACTAATGCCTAACATAAAATTTATTTTTTATAAAGTTATAATTATTTGTCAAACTTTAGTATATCTAAATTAGAACTTAACCATTAATATTAAACAGTGATGATGAATGATCATAACTAATAAAGCAACAAATACTCTTAATAAAATATAAACCTCTTTTAATAAAACAAATTAACATTTATTACTGGACTACTAAAATATACATACTATTTAAAGATAAATATGAAAATTTATATGAATAACAATTATGAGTTTTTATAATTAAATCACAATATTAATAATATTAAATGTTCCCCCCCTTTCCCTTTAATGACAATATCCATTGTTTCTCAGAGTAGCAATTTGGACTGAACATTTATATCCAAATGAAAATATTTTATTAAAAGAAGTAAACACTGTTTGCATGCACATACTTGTATAAGCTTATAAATTTTAATTTAACATATAAAGTAAAATGATTAATTAGAAAAATGTTTTTTTTAGATTCTAGAGAAGTAAAAGTATTTACAGAAAGAAGGTTTAAATTAAATTATCTCTCCCTCTAAGCCATTGAGGTCACTAATCATTGTTTTTAAAAATAAAATTCAACACCTCCGATGCTACCTTTCTATCACTTTCAACATTCATACAACACAGCTATCCATGTGGCAAGTATAATTATATTACTACATATGTATATGTGTGGATCCCCATTATGAATAAAATATAATTAAACAAAACTCACAATAATACATTTCACAAATAAAAATACATCAATAAGTGAATAAGTATAGTAATTTTAGAATACATAAAGTCATCAATAATGTACTAGCTATTATTACTGAGATTCTGCTTTTTACTTAATTTTGGTTTCAAAATTCAAAGATAATAAAAAATAAAGAATTTGTTATTAAAAATTTTGTTAATAGTCCATGACATAATAAAAAGGAAAATATATAATTAAAATTTGTATTACCAGTCCTTTTATTTTCTTGAGGCAGCACTTTCCAAGAGTTCAAATTCAACTTGTTGCATGTTTATAAATTTTGCAGCAACCACATACACCAATATGTAACACATGTATATTACCAATTTCAGCAGTTTACTGGAACAGTCCTATTCTTTTTCTTGACTTGTGGCTTGTAATTCTTTTACTGCAATGATGATGGTGATGGTACTTGATTTTATAGTAACCATTTGGCACTAGAATTGTTTCTTCATTTCTTTTCTGCATACTTCTTTTAATAAATTAAGGATATATGTTGTTTTCATATTTTTATCATTTTATGGGGTTTAAACTCAAACACTGTCATAACTGAACTAGCATAGTTTAACACTTTCCAATAGTTTACTTATTTTTATTTTAGCTATAAAAATGCAGATGAGCAATTAGTTTCTTCTATTTAAAACATAGGTAAGCAGTCAGTTTCTTCTATCTAATTTTTCATAGTCAGTCACAAGATGTGTAATACTTTGGATCAGACTGTAATTATGCTGTCTGCAACTTTCCAAACAAAATTACATATACCAAATAACAGCAATTTAATGTTTCTTTTTCCACATTTTAACTTGTTCTCTTCACAGTTTTAATATAGACATTTTTCTATGTGATTGCCAGCCTTTTATATCACAGTTTTTTACAGATGCCCCAGATAGAAAACATAAGTTTATTAAACAAACAATCTGCTTAAAACTGATCATCTGCTTCAAATTTACTGTTGATAAGAACTTTAAACTAATAGATAGAAACACCTGATTTTTTATTAATTAACCAGTCTAATTTAAAACTGATCATCTGTTTCAAATTTATTGTTGGTAAAAAAACAGTCTAATATTTTTTTTGATAATTAACTAGACTCATAAAATTTAATTACTTTTTCCTCCACTTATCTCTGATTATAAAGACTCAGTTGGTGGCCAACTGAAATACTACCCTTGTGAGTTTAATTAGCACAATAAAAACACTATAGTTTTTGCAATCATAAAAAATGATTTTAACAAAAGATTTTAATATATGTGTAACTGTAAATTTATTTATGTAAAACACAAGCTCACACTCAGATATTCAGAAAACTTGCCTATCAAAATAATCTTAATGCTTTTTACAAACCATAATTTAATATTCAAAATTAAATTATTAGACCAATTAGACTTAAATTATTGTTATAGAAAAAAATAGAGAGCAAAATTTAGCAAGTATAGATAAATTTTGAAGAAAGTTAATTTTTCAAAATATGAAAATGATTAACTAAATAGTTTGTGTCGACAGACAACTGTTTATATGTGTTCTAATCCTAACTTTTAAAATAACTGAAATAATTCAAGGTATGTACTATGCTGTTTGGGTTTTATCAATACAAACAGACAAAGAGCATAAATATTCCCCCCTCTCTTTTTCTATCTTGGGCTTTTGGGACTTGATCATATAGAGTTTACCTTGGGTACCCTACAGCTTCTCTTTCTATATAAGAAAATGTGATGATGATTTTTTTCTGCATTTCATTTTATGTGAATTACTGAACTAGCCACAGCTAAATGAATTTGGGCACTATATATATATATATATATATATATATATATATATATATATATATATATATATATATATATATATATATATATATATATACAAATGAAAACAACCCCAAATCTAAAATTAAACCAGACCAGCATAAAAATAATATTAAAACACAACCTAAGGTTTCACTGCTACAAGCAGACTTCTCAAGTGTAAAGAACTACAAAAAAACTACACAATATATATACAATTAAAAACTACCCACAAATCCATTCACTTCCCATCCACCCTTAATATTAAAAGAACTCTTAAATAAGTTAATTGCTTCAGAATAATAAATTTTCAATAATAAAGACACTTTAATTCTTCTTTTGATTTCATTTCTCTCAAAGAAGACAACCTTAGCTTCATCAAAATCAATAGTTTGGCTTGTATCTTTTTCATGGACATACAAAGCAGAACTAAGATATCTATTTTTAACTCTACTTTTATGAACCTTTATTCTTTCATTTAAACTCAAACTACTCTGACCTATGTAAACGTTCTTATAAAATAAACAAGGAATAAAATATACTACATCAGGAATAGTCTTTCTATCAAAAACTTATTTTGTATTATTTAATAAATTATTCAATGTAACACCCCATTTCCAAGCAATTTTCTTATTTCCAAACAATTTACTATTTCTACACACAACTTTATAAGAAGACAATTTAAATGGCAAAGAAATAAAATCATATTCTTCTTTAACCTTTACATCCTTACAAATATTACTATTAAATAAAATACTTTTAACAAATTTATCTGAGTATCCAACACTCAAATAATCTTTATAAAATTGATATTTAATTTAATATTCCTATGACAATAATTCCTTAAAGCAGCTACTTTATGAGATACAGACTGATAGCTATCAGGTTTAATTATAGATCTTAATTCTTTACTTTTAACTAAATGACTGCTCAATAAACAATTAGCTTCTATATTTCTAATCACCAAAAGATCTAAAAATTTTAACTTACAAAAATCTAACCCCCCTCCTTCTAACACAAATTTTATAGAAGGATCAAAACAATTAAACTCATATACAAATTCCTTCAATTTATCATTCTCAACTACAAATAAACAATCATCAACATATCTGACAAATAATTTTACATATAAACAATTCTTTTTAATAATAATTTCCTCTTCCATAAAACTAATATAAACTGAACATACTAAAGGAGAAATAATATAACCTATTATCCACCCTTCCTTAATCTTATAAAAATTACCTTTATAAGTAAAATACATAGAATCTTCCAATAACAAAAGCAAATCTTTAATGACCTTAATTTTATTTTTTGATAAAGAACTTTTCTAATCAATACAGACAAAAGAACATCAATGCTGCTAAGCCTATTAACAGACTGATACATATTTTCAATATCTAAACTTCCAAATACCCAATTACTTTCCATTTTAAAATTATTAATCTTATCAAAAGCCTCAAAAGAAGTAAAGAATTAAGATCTATAATTAAACCTGTTAGTTATCAGTCTGTATCTCATAAAGTAGCTGCTTTAAGGAATTATTGTCATAGGGATATTAAATTAAATAATTCTAGTGGGGTAGCTTTGTTTCAGAAATATCAATTTTATAAAGATTATTTGAGTGTTGGATACTCTGATAAATTTGTTAAAAGTATTTTATTTAATAGTAATATTTGTAAGGATGTAAAGGTTAAAGAAAAATATGATTTTATTTTTTTGCCATTTAAATTGTCTTCTTATAAAATTGTGTGTAGAAATAGTAAATTGTTTGGAAATAAGAAAATTGCTTGGAAAAGGGGTGTTACATTGAATAATTTATTAACTAATACAAAAGAAATTTTTGATAGAAAGACTATTCCTGGTGTAGTATATTTTATTCCTTGTTTATTTTGTAAGAAGATTTACATAGGTCAGAGTAGTTTGAGTTTAAATGAAAGAGTAAAGGTTCATAAAAGTAGAGTTAAAAATAGATATCTTAGTTCTGCTTTGTATGTCCATGAAAAAGATACAGGTCACACTATTGATTTTGATGAAGCTAAGGTTGTCTTCTTTGAGAGAAATGAAATCAAAAGATGAATTAAAGAGACTTTATTATTGAAAATTTATTATTCTGAAGCAATTAACTTATTTAAGAGTTCTTTTAATATTAAGGGTGGATGGGAAGTGAATGGATTTGTGGGTAGTTTTTAATAGTATATATATTGTGTAGTTTTTTTGTAGTTCTTTACACTTGAGAAGTCTGCTTGTAGCAGTGAAACCTTACGTTGTGTTTTAATATTATTTTTATGCTGGTCTGTTTTAATTTTAGATTTGGTGTAGTTTTGATTTTATATTGACTAGTTTAGCTTTATGCTTGTAATGTTTATATATATATATATATATATATATATATATATATATGTGTGTGTGTGTGTGTGTGTGTGTGCGCACCTATATATATATATATCATTTTTGCAAGGTGAACATATTATTGTTTTATTTAGCAAAGTAATGTAGCAGTTTCCCAGCACATATTTATGGACATCACAAGAATTCCAAGTGTCAATGCCAATCTTATGTTAAATAAGAATTACATGAGAGGAGAGACTACTAATAATGAGCCATGGCCTTTAATAAAAATGTGAGTGGTTTAATTATCTCAGACTCAGGGTGGGTGACATTATAGCTGAAAGTAGATATAAATGGGTACAAGCACTTTTCTCTTTTTTATACAATAAAAGAATAAAAAAATAATCCAACAAGAAATTTCTACACATGATTTCCTTATCACTAATATTTATTAAGAGTTATGCCAAACACCAAGTATCGGTAATCAGACATGAAAATAATAATTTAACCTTTAACTCAGCATAGAAAACTACATCTCTGGCATTTCAATTTATATACACATATATGCACACACTTTGAAATACATTTATAATTCACCAATAGTTTAAAAGTTGCAGATAGACAGAAAGGGATCTCTCTTCCAATATTCTTTTAGTTTTTCTAAAATTAGTTGATGACAATTCATTGTGTTTGAATGTTGTCTCAATCAATAGTCACTATAATAGGTTTACACACTTTAAACAAAAACATCTTCTTTATAAAATTTTCTTATGGAGTTCTTCTACATAAATCTATGGAATCACCAACTGATTTCATCCCATTTTTATTTTATTCATTTTCAAACAATAATTCAATATGTAATGTTTATATTATCTGCATACCCCCAGGAAGTTTGTAGAATAAAGATTTTATAGTTTAGGTCAGCACAGGTGAACATATGTTCCATGTTGAGGTTTTTCTGTCTTTATTCTAGCCGGGGTCTCCATTTTAAAAATCTTTTTACATTTCTGATCTTGGCAGTTACTTCAAATCCAGAAAGCCTTTTTTTGTTGAATATAGCAGCAGGCAGAGTGTTGTAGATGGGGTTTGAGCCTGATACATTAGGCTTTTACCACGATATTTCCATTTTTTTGCCATTAAAATTAACAAATTAGAAACTTAATTTTGCTGCACTGACAATTCTGTTATGTTGATCATCAGTTTCTGTAGGGACAAAAGAGAGAGCATTATGGGTTCTTTTCTTTTATAGCCTCCTCCATTTGTTTTAAAAGCTTCACTCATTTTCCATTTCCTGTCTCTGATTTCTGCCCAACCAGATTTTGATCAAGGTGTGAAGGTTGTTAGCAAATTCAGCCTTTCTTTTTTAAATCCATTTCTTCTAGAAATTTCTAGACTTTTAGAATATAACTGAAAGAAAACCTCACTTTCTCCCACCACAACAATTAAACCCATTCACACATACATCTATAACATGAACATACATATTATTTCAAAATGACAGACTGCTCCCCCCCTTTTTTTTAAGATATATACACCACTGCATAATATAATAATTAGCTAAACCTTAATATCTATATATAATGACCACCACCTATCATACTACTTGTGACTGGGTTTGAACCCATTCTGTCACTATTGAACTGTATTCGAATATGTGTATTCGAAACACCAGCCTCTTAGGCAGAGAAGAACATTCTCGGAGAGTATGTATGCCCAAACGATAGCTATAAAGTATATAACTAACGTTACATTTCCAGGACATAACTTCTTCTCGACTGTTGAGTTCAACACCAAGTTCAAAGCACTTTTTTTGTTTGTGTATAAACACAGGCACCAGCTGCTTATTCTAAAAGAATAGACAACGCACTTTGAATAGTGGCAACTAACCCAACACCTAAATCCACGACTAGCTCAGTTGTTTGTAATCACTAATAGATTATACTTAATTAGTTGTTAAAAGACTTGATAAAGAATTTCTTAAAAAGAATTTATAAAAAGAATTGTAAAAGAATTGATAAAAGGGAATTGATAAAAAGAATTGACCGACAAATAAAGTTTAATTTTAAAGATAATTTATTAACTAACATTTATTTACTAAATTTAAACATTTTATAATTCTAATAAAACACACGCATATTTTAAATTAACATTTCTAAATAGTCTAAATATTCCTATAGATTCAATAACAGAACACTCTAATTTCATTAATAAATATTGGTAGATTGATCACGCACATATTAACTAATGCACACACATAATAATGATAATAAAGGACTACATAGCATTTGAAATTTAATCACACACATATCAATAGTTCATTTATGTATGATATCGAGTTCATATAATTAGACTCTTGGAGGATTCGCACGAATTAATGAAATGCAATGGCTATTACAGTATAAATGAAAATAAGCAAATGTTTTACCTAGGATTTTGAACGTAGATTTAACACTTTGTTTTCTTCCAGTATGAATGCTTCCAGCCGGCTGGGATGTTTCCTTGCTGAGTTTCCTGATTTTCACGATTATTACTATCGAAGACAATTAGATACGGATGGAGATTTTCTACGATGTTAAGCTGACATTATTTCACGGGCAGATCTGCTGTTTTCATCGGACATCTGGGCTGGAGGTGAATGTGCGTTCCAAAATATTCTCAGCACTGCATTTTGTTTCTTAACTGACTCAATTAATTTCCAAACTGCACTCTCTCAATAACTGTGTGAACCTGATTGTCTCAACTAATTTGTGGAATGAATTACTGTCCGATAAAAAAAGTCTATTTATACCTGCACCTTGTTGTCTTTCTCATATCTCCGGAAAAGATCTGTTGTCGAATTCCTTATCAATTAATCCTTTGATAAACGTGTTTTGGAAGATTGCTTAATTAGTAATAGCTATGCAGAGATGTTGTTTTATTTTATTAATAGCCATTGCCATGTTTTTAATGATAATCTTCTTTTATTTTGCATACATTTTATTTATTTACAAATCTCAAATATATACACAAATATATTTTAATACAATTTACTATTTAGTTTTAACATTATTTTTTCTTTAATTAAAATTGAATGAAAAGAGATTTGTATATTTATATTTTTATGAATACTAACAAAAACTCTTTACTTCCTTTTACAACCCTTAGTTTCATCTCTCAAACCAAGACTCCCCCTTCCCCCTTTTGACCAATTAATTGTAGCTTTTTTATTTCAAAAACTAACGCTAGAAAACTATTTAATTCTTATCCTTTTTGAAAACAAGCTGCAATAAATTCTTCAACATTTAATTTTATGTTTTTCTTTTATGAAAGATTACTTTAATAATAATTTTAGATAAAAATTATATGTGTCTATATCAATATAGGTACATTACACCGCCCTTCCTTTTGAGAGTAAAATGCGTCATTTTTGACCATTTTATCTCTGACAACATTAAATCTTAATTTATTATTCTTTCTAAGTTTGCTTTTTGGTATCTTTTCCTTTCCATGCTAAGGGCAATCTCCAATTATGCTTTTCTTCTTTCTATGCTGGTAACATTGCTTACAATGTTCGTCCTGGATAATGACCACCGAGGACAAAACTAAATTTGTGGCACAGGGATCTTTTGTAAATGAAGCTCCGGCTGCCGATTCTCTTGATCAAACTTTGACTAAGAAAAGGTGGCTGCAAATGGCAGAAATTTCAACTGTCCATTTTCGACTTACGCTTTGGAAAACGAGGTACGACTTACTCTGGGTGTTGCCAGTGCGCTTTTTAAAAGAGGAATGATCCCGGCCAATCCATTACGGGTACTAGAATTTCTCCAGTCGAGAGCTTTAAACTTAATCCTTATCTAACTTATTTCAATACTACCCTCATCCCTTTAGATTCGAACCCTTATATGCTCCTAATATAACTTAGATTGACTTTATATTATTTATCACTAATCCTACAATATTATTTTAAATACACATGAACTTTACTTTAACATATTTATTTATATTATTCTGAACTATTACGAACATTATCTTACATATTTATTTAACTTACAATACTATTCTAAACTATCACGGACATCAATTTACATATTTATTTATATTACGATATTACTTTTAACCCATTAGTTTAACTTACATATTAACGTGCGTGTACTCAGAAACTATTTTATTTTACTACGAATATTTTATTTATTTTCTACAGACATATTATACTTATTTATTTAACTTGTTTTTATTTTATGTATTTCCGTTATTTTATTCATTTATTTAATTCTACAAATATTATTTCTAAATCCTTAATTTGACCCATTTATTTAACTTAATTTTATTGATTTTTATTTATTTGAACTGTTTATTTACGAACATTTCCTTAATTAATATGTGCGTGGAGAAAAAAAATCTTTTATTTTGTGAAGCCTCTGTTATTATTATTTGATAAAACAATCCATCATTTTAAATAGCGAAATTCTAATTCAGGCTTTTCACCTACGTCAAAATAATTATATTAGACTCATAGTCCATTTCTGGTCCTTTTTATTTATTTCCTTTACTATTCCGCCTGATTACTAACTTTTAAGCTATGTCAGGCGGTTCCTTCTTTCTTTCTACAAATTCTATAATATAAACTAACCTTCCTCTCTTATTGGTTCCGTTTTTATATTTTATTGCTTTATCTCTTTCTCTTTCTGTTCTGTTCTTGACTTCGTAACTCAGAAAACCTTTATACCTAGACAAACTCCGAATTACTTCAATCTGGGAATATTTTTTTCTACGCTTTCTCTTTGTTTTAAATCTACGTCTACAGCAAATGCGAACATTTACTTTAACCTTTTTAAATTTTTGTAAAAACTTTTCTACACTATCTACTACCTTGAACTTATGTTTTTCTTCTATTTCTTGATCTACATTTGTGTCTACTTTATTTATCACAATGCTATCTGATTGTAATTCAATTTCTACCTCTTTCGTGACCTCAACTTCCTGACTTTCTTTAATTAAATCTAACTCTATAACTTCTTGGTTCTTCTCTACCTTTACCGTTATCTCACATCTTATTTCTCTTACTTCTGCTCTGAGTTCTTTAATTTCTGTTTTAACCTGACTAATTTCTTCTTTCAATTCTGCTTTGAGTTCGAACTGACTTTGCTCAAATTTCTGACACAATTCTTGTTGACTTTGTTTAATTTCTTGATGCATTTCTTTTATCAATTCTGCTTTGAACTCTTGCATCATATTCATCATCATTTTCATCATCATTCGCGTCTCAGATACTTCTTCTTTCTCCTTTTCTACTAACTGGGGATTTTTAAAATATATTGGGCTTTCTTTCAGATCCATTTTTGAAAATTTCAATTTCAAAGTACTAGCGCTTATGTTAAACTGAATTTAATATACGACTTATTTATTTATTTTTTCTTACTAATACGGAAACTCACGTTAACTCCAGCCTATTGTTCTTTTCACTACCCGCTCTTAATGCTTTAACTCCACCCATAACACCCAATTGACTCTGATTTGATAGCATAAATGTCAAAATCTCTTTTCATTTCGAAAAAAAAAAAATTCGGTCAATTCTTTCTTTTTTAAATTAAAACACTTTTACATACGTAATTTAACTTTTTAGATAAAACAAAATTTTCAAACAAGAAACAAAGTATTCTTTACTATTGTTTCTTAGGTTCAGCCCCAAGTTGGGTCTAGCCATTGAACCGTATTCAAATATGTGTATTCGAAACACCGGCCTCTCAGGCAGAGAAGAACATACTCGGAGAGTATGTATGCCCAAACGATAGCTATAAATTATATAACTAATGTTACATTTCCAGGACATAACTTCTTCTTGACTGTTGAGTTCAACACCAAGTTCAAAGCACTTTTTTTGTTTGTGTATAAACACGGGCGCCAGCTGCTTATTCTAAAAGAATAGACAACGCACTTTGAATAGTGGCAACTAACCCAATGCCTAAATCCATGACTAGCTCAGTTGTTTGTAATCACTAATAGATTATACTTAATTAGTGGTTAAAAGACTTGATAAAGAATTTGTTAAAAAGAATTTATAAAAAGAATTGTAAAAGAATTGATAAAAGGGAATTGATAAAAAGAATTGACCGACAAATAAAGTTTAATTTTAAAGATAATTTATTAACTAACATTTATTTACTAAATTTAAACATTTTATAATTCTAATAAAACACACGCATATTTTAAATTAACATTTCTAAATAGTCTAAATATTCCTATAGATTCAATAACAGAACACTCTAATTTCATTAATAAATATTGGTAGAATGATCATGCACATATTAACTAATGCACACACATAATAATGATAATAAAGGACTACATAGCATTTGAAATTTAATCACACACATATCAATAGTTCATTTATGTATGATATCGAGTTCATATAATTAGACTCTTGGAGGATTCGCATGAATTAATGAAATGCAATGGCTATTACAGTATAAACGAAAATAAGCAAATGTTTTACCTAGGATTTTGAATGTAGATTTAACACTTTGTTTTCTTCCAGTATGAATGGTTCCAGTATGAATGCTTCCAGCCGGCTGGGATGTTTCCTTGCTGAGTTTCCTGATTTTCACGATTATTACTATCGAAGACAATTAGATACGGACGGAGATTTTCTATGATGTTAAGCTTTCATTATTTCACGGGCAGATCTGCTGTTTTCATCAGACATCTGGGCTGGAGGTGAACATGCGTTCCAAAATATTCTCAGCACTGCATTTTGTTTCTTAACTGACTCAATTAATTTCCAAACTGCACTCTCTCAATAACTGTGTGAACCTGATTGTCTCAACTAATTTGTGGAATGAATTACTGTCCGATAAAAAAGGTCTATTTATACCTGCACCTTGTTGTCTTTCTCATATCTCTGGCAAAGATCTGTTGTCGAATTCCTTATCAATTAATCCTTTGCTAAACGTGTTTTGGAAGATTGCTTAATTAGTAATAGCCATGCAGAGATGTTGTTTTATTTTATTAATAGCCATTGCCATGTTTTTAATGATAATCTTCTTTTATTTCGCATACATTTTATTTATTTACAAATCTCAAATATATACACACATATATTTTAATACAATTTACTATTTAGTTTTAACATTATTTTTTCTTTAATTAAAATTGAATGAAAAGAGATTTGTATATTTATATTTTTACGAATACTAACAAAAACTCTTTACTTCCTTTTACAACCCTTAGTTTCATCTCTCAAACCAAGACTCCCCCTCCCCCCTTTTGACCAATTAATTGTAGCTTTTTTATTTCAAAAACTAACGCTAGAAAACTATTTAATTCTTATCCTTTTCGAAAACAAGCTGCAATAAATTCTTCAACATTTAATTTTATGTTTTTCTTTTATGAAAGATTACTTTAATAATAATTTTAGATAAAAATTATATGTGTCTATATCAATATAGGTACACTATATATATATATATATATATATATATATATATATATGTACCTATATATATATATATAAATGCTATATATATATATGCATTAATAATCATAGCTTACAATTTAGAACCTTAAAGTTGTTGATAGGGGGATAACTGAGGGTAATGGTGCCAACTATGGTGGTTATGACTGATTATCCAAAATATTATATAAATATTAATTTCAATAATCTGAATAAAATAAAAGAGAGAAATGCATCATCTGTCTAACTACATTCTCATGATTAAATGACAAATATGTTTTATCAGAAGTATAAAATATTATATGTCACTCTTTGATTAAATTGAGGAGATACCATGATTTATCTCTTAATATACACTATTTTACATATATGTTATTGGACTAGATAGAGTAAAAAATATTTTCAGATAGTAAGATAAATTATGCATTTTAATAAATTAACAATAGAATAAAATTTATGTTCTAAATAAATTAATAAGCACTTACCTAAAATTTATGTTCTAAATAAATTAATAAGCACTTACGTATTAACTAGAGATCTACTTAATAGTTCACAAGAATTTATTATATTGAAATAACTATAATAGAAATCACTAATTGAAATTAACTAAATAATTTTGAATATGTAATACAAGATCAAGAAAAGAGATTTATGTTATTATTTTCTCATTTTACAATTCTTTTTTTTTTCACTAACAGAAAACAAAACAATTTCAAACTTTCTTCACATCATTTAATTGGGAGTAACATATTCATGAAACTCTTACATGCATATGCATGGATTGAAAGTTCAAAAGATTTTTAAAAATAAAATGGGAGTTAAACATTAAATATTTAGTTGAATTGATAAATTTAAATGTGCTTAAAGTTATAAGCATTATTAAACAAATGTATCATATAAATTAAATTCAAATGTTCTATTATTAATGTCCATCCTATACTGTAAGTTTTCTCAGCTTGTAATATTTATTTTTTGAGGTATGTTCTAGACAAGGTTGATAATTTTTAGCTTAAATAATGGTTTTCATAAATTATTAATAATGTTTTAAGAAATTATTTCTTATATAGACAAGCTAACGTTTGGCAGATGTATAAGAATTGGGGTTGAGCAGGCATTTACATAATAGTCCATTCAAAGTTTATGATGGCTTATCTTAACTGTCTTTCCCATTATCATTCTTAAACTTTGTAAGTATCTGAATTGCAACTAAATTGATTAAATTGGTCCATAATTTTTATGACTTTTTTATTTAGAAATATTTTTTTTTTCCTATAAATATTTTTGATAATTGTTTTTATGCGGACCTTGCTTCTTAATTAGCTCATTTAACTATAATGTGCTTTATCCTTTTTTGGATCTCTATATAAACATTTTAGATATTCTTCCCACTTTGCTTAATTAAACTAAGATGAATTACCAAAAATCTATTTTAAAAATATTTTTGAAGCAATCTTCTTTTCTTTCAAATTAAAATTAGTTATATGTGTTATTTAAAGAAAAAAAATCTATAAATTTAGTTTATGATCTTTTGGTCTTATCTTACAAAATCATTTGACTATTTTTAAAACTATTCATACGTGTTGGATTGCCAAAGTATTTACATTTAACGCCAACTAATGCCATAGCATTAAATATAAGCAAAGTAATATTTAAAACAATTAAAATCTCAGAAAAATTTAAATTCATACTTTTATTTTCATCTTATAATCATATTTTCATTTATTAGACAAATAGATCTTTAAGAGAAAACTATAAATAAAAATATGAACATAAATATTAGAAGTATAATGATATTTTATATGTATTTACCTAAATAAACTTTAGTTATGATATATTTAAATAAATAGTCAATTAAAATTTGCAGTTGTAAACTGAAATTATATCACCTATTGAAAACAGTATTTTTTGTTGATTTGATTTAAAATTAAAAGTGTAGCCAATGATACAAATTTAGTTTGATTTTTTAGATATTATAAAAAATCATAAGTCAGACATACACGCATTATAGTGGGAAAACTGAAAGATCACAACTTTCTAAACATTTTTTTTTTATAAATAAGTCAGACAAAAGTAATACTAGTATATGAAATGGTTTCAATTTGCAATTATCAGTTGTAATTGACTATTTATCTAATTACATCAAAATTGAAATTTATTAAAGTAAATATTGGTATGGCTTGTTAAAATCTAATTATAAACAATAAATATATCCATTTAAAAACTACCCACAATTCAAAGGCAATTGACAATCACATACTTTTTTTTTCATGTTAAGAGTAATTGACAGTTGACTTTGACTTACGAATAATATTTATATGTGTATATATATATTAAATTATTTTTATTTACTGTTTTCACTAAAGACAATCTATACTTCTAAATAGTCAAAGCACGAAATCATGGTCAGGGATTTGGTGTGTGTGTGTGTTCATGACGGAGATATTTTAAGTGCTGGCTCTGGCTAAGCATTTATCATAAAGCTTGTAGAGGAATTGGCAATCCTCATTGTTTATAATCTATACTTTTCTTTTAAATTAAACTATATCTATGAAATGAAAATAAATTGTATGTTTGTTTTTTTTACTTCTATTATTATTTAATTCCATATATATATATATTACAATATATATATATATATATATATATATATTGTAATAGCAAAAAGTTATAAAGTATAAGTGAAGATAAGATTTTATAAAAGAGTAAGATAATCAAAATAATAATATAGTAAAGGTTGCTGGACAAGTAATAAATATTATGTTTCATCCCATAATGAATAATAAACTTTTTTTTTTTATTATTTATATAACAAGACAAAAAGTAATTATTATTTCTTATCACTAGATATTTAATAAAATTATATTATTAATAAAATATTTAAATATAACATAAACTAAAATATTATCTTTAAGGATACATCTAAATACATAACTAGATGGCAGTAAACTCATTTGATTTAAGTTTAATAACCGATCTTAAGAAAATTTCTAATACATAATTTTTCCAATAGTTTAGAAACCAAATTTATCATTTTAATGAGAAAAAAATACTAACAGGTTTAATATATGCATTTAAGTATTTTTAATCTAAATTTTATGTAAATAGTTTTTTTACATCATAAAATAAGTACTTTCTTAGCTCATTTATTGACTTCCACATTTTCTTTTTAGGTATTACATGGCTTTTTCAAACTTTAATATACTAAATCTTTTATTTCTTTCATTGATTAGATAATATTTAAAACTCCTAGGAGTTCATAACATCCACATGTCCATTATCATATGCTTATTACAACTAGATTCATGTAAAGTATGAAATCTCACATCATAACAATAGTAATAATTATGAGAGATGAAAACATTTTACAATTTGAAAAATAAAATAAAAAAAATACTTTATTCAAATATAAAAAAATAAAATTTTAAAATAAAAATGAAATTATAAAATCATAAAATAATACAACTAATTCTATTACATTTTTATAACAATAAGTTATATTTTGTATATCAATTTTTAAATGGCTTACCAATATCTATTTGATGTCTAGTTGATATTATTAAAAATGTTATCAGTTATCAATATTTAATTGTAAGGCTTTATCTAAATTAAATTAAGCTTTACTATAGTAGGTTAAAAATACTATAAAGAAAAAATATATTCAGTAATAGATCTTAGGGATGGTCAATATTTTTGATAACGAGAGTTACAAATAACAATTTGTATAATTTTTGAATGTCCAAGAGACACAAAAATATTATTTTAAAATTATATTTGTAAATAACAGAAAAATATAACACATGTAGTATTCCTATACATCATCCAATATTGAAACACTTTTTACTAACCAAATACTTTCATAAAATCCATAACAATCCTTTTGATTGCTACCATTTAAAAGCTAAAAATTTAAAGTTTTAAAATATGCTTTATTTTTATTTTTAAAGCATTTAAAAATAAAATATTCTAATATTGGTTCATACTATGCTATTATAGATTATTAATATAAAAATTTAGTAAAAATATAATAAAAACAATGTTATCTCAGGAGTAGCACAAAGTAATGGGTCACATGAGATGTACGATCCACACTTTTTCCATCATTGATATAATTCTTCATGGAAGCAGATTTATATTTGATAAACATATAATATGACATTAGATTATTATTTTATTATTAATGTGTGTTCCGACAATTAGTCCATATACATGGATATTTAATATTGATAATCTTTATATGTATAATATAAGTAAACTTTTTATTTAATAAATTCTTATTTAATCTATATTATAGTAACATTTGGTTACAAAACATATAGAGTAGCTCACCATCTTTAGAGAAGATATATGCAAGTAATGCAAATGTGCTGTTTCATAAGTAGAGAGATAATGTCTATTTAATGCATTAAAGTGTCTTGTTAATATGTATATACTAAAAAATATACTTTGAAGAAATTGACATTTTCAAAATGATTAAAGTAAAATATGAAATGGCAGCAATTGTATAAACATAAAATATTCATTAAACTTTCTTGCATAAAATCTATATAACCAATGCAACTATTAGCTTTACCATTTTACTAGAAAATACATACATGGACTTTTTAGAATTTAAATAACTATTTGCAAATTTAAGACAAGTTTCTTTAGGCATTAATAAATCTGTTCATGCATACATATTTTATCATACATGACACTTTAATTTTTAAGTACATGTCAATTATATTTTAATGATACTAATCCATTTTATTTTTACTTAGGCATCAAATTAATATAAAATTTAAAAGATTTATTTTAACTTTCTTTTTTTAATCATAATGCGTTTAATTTCTTATATTAAAATGAAAAAAAAAGAATATAATTATTTGTATAACACTTTTTAAAGTAATTTTAATTTATTTGTACACTTATAACAAAAAATAATACTGCAGTAAACCTTTAATAAATGCTGTATATCTATATTAGTGTTTGAAATTCGGTAATTGTTTTACTGGTAATCACTGATTTCTAAAAATAATAAAAATTACAATTATCAAAATAACTATTACCGGTGTTATCGACTGGCTTTGAAAATAACATTTTATCTTATTTAAGTCAGCCATAAAAAAACAATTTTATTTCAAACATTTTATTTTTTAGAAAAAGGAAAATTAAATTCTATTCCATCCCCATTCTAAACATATCTATTTTGTATTTATGCAGATTATAATAGTATACATATTCAAAGTTGAAAATGGTTAAAATATTCTGAAGATATAAATTCCATTTTTTTCTTTCTCTCTCATATTTTTAAATATGTATTTGCTTTGCTAAATCTCTAAATTAAACTCCATTTAAAATTTGATGCTTGGGTCTGCATAGTGCATAAGTATTGCATCACTGTTAGAAATTTCCGAATGTGTTTTGATTTGGGCATTTGTATAAAGTGAATTGATTTTAAAAGTTAAAATTTATGCAAGATATTTAGAAAATTTCCTTTGAAAAATAATTATCTATGAGAAATCGTTAAAAGTACTTTGAAGGGGAAAGAACTTAAACTTATTCTAGATATTTGCACGAGATGGAACAGTACTCTTACTATGATTTCAAGACTTATTAAATTAAAAGAATGTATTTCAAATGCTTTGAGAGTCAGTGGAATTAGTGAAGTAATTTATGATAAAGAATTAAAGAATTAAGAAAATTTTCTGGATGTTCTTCATCTCTTTCAATTAATTATCAATGGCTCTTTCTTGTGAAAATGCTTCATTGTTGAAAGGCAAAAATTTCATAGAATTCATTTCAAAAAAATGAGACAATCACAATTAAGCATTAGCTATGCAATTTAAGAAAGTTTTGCATGAATGATACTCTTCATGTAGAATAATGAATGTCATCCCCAACTGCTTGAAAAAAATGATTCTGAATCTAAATACCTTTCTTATTATCAAATCATAATAGTGTTAAAGAATAGGAAGAAATCCAAAAAGAAATTACTCAAGTTTAAATTTCAGGTGTAGAATATGCTGATGAATGATGTCATCCATTGCTTCAGAGATACATCAAAATGATTTCAAAAAAGATAAATCCAAATGTATTATTTTTCATAGTTTTTTCTTTAACCAATAAAAAAAGTTTTTTAAGGCTACTAGTGAGTGATTTGGACATCTGGAGAAACTGTATTGAAGTTTAAATATTATCAGAGTGACCAGTGTTTAATCAGAAAAAACATTTTCAAGTGTGGGATACTTTATTTCAAAAATAAGGTCATGCCTGTCACCAAAAGCATTAGATAATTTATGCTTTTTAAAATCTTATTTCATTAAAAATCCAAGTTAATAGAGTATAGTACTATTTTCTCTATGTTTTTATCAAGTATTTTTTTCTGTTAAATAAATTATTTTTTATTTCATTTTTTTTTTAATATCGGAATTAAAAATAAATTTATTGTCAGTAATTACTGATAATTACCATTAATCACAAATTTTATTTTGGAATTTAATGCTAGTTAAATGTTAACTTTTAAACCCTATTCCCTATACACAACTACAATTATACACTATCCAAAATTAATGTAAATAAACAATATATATATATATATATATATATATATATATATATATATATATATATATATATATATATATATATATATATATATATATATATATATATATATATAAAAACAATAAAAACATTGACACTAACAAATTACTACATTTTATAAATATTGTTGCTGCAGCTCAAGACAAATTTGCTTAACTACATTTTTTTAATAAATTAAGTATAAAATTCAGTAACATAATTATAAGCATATGTAAGTACAGTAAACAAAAAAAAACATTAAAATTTGTAAACAATAAATTTCATGATATAATATCAGTCATTTTATTATCTTAGAGTGCAGCACATAACCACATTCAAGAAAAAAAAACATTAAAATTCATAAATTTAAAATTTTTTACAATAAGGCACTAGCCTTATTCAACTGAAAACTGTATTTGATCATGTTAATTAATAAAAAAATTTTCAGTTGCAAACTATGTTGCATTAATATACATGACTTCAATTATATACCAGCCAAATATAACATGTAGATAAACAAACAAAAAATGCAAGTAAACAACCAAAAACATTCAAATTCTTAAATTTAATAAATTTTATAATGCATCAACCATAATTTTTGTGTTTCTTAGAACTATACATGATCATATTTTTTAAAAAATTAAATTTCTAAATATATTTTACAATATATCTCAAATGTAAATAAGCATTTATTTTTATATAGTGCAAGTTTACAATTGTATTACATTCAAATACCAGCCTTTCAAGCTAATTGTGCATACACTTTTGCGAGTGTTAATAATAATAAATGAATACTTTCCTCCCCAATACAAGATATAGTATTTATGCAGGAATAAAATGAATCCATTTATTCCTATGACTCAAATGCTTATATATGAGCAAATCTGAAGTACTGGAAAGGAAAATGTGAGGATCGAACACTCACTTTAAATTACTATATACGATGTCTGAATGAATGACGTTGGTGAAATTGTCTAGAATTTACTAAATGTCACTCTAACTGAAACTTAATCATATGTAAATGAACATTTATTTTTATATAGTGCATGTTTACAAAGGCTAATATTTGAATGTAATACATCTCAAAGTATAATGTACAATCATATTTATTAATAATATTTCTTTGGTTTATGTTGAAAGCACATACATTTTATTCTTTCTGTATTGTCCTTTCCAAATTTGATGTACAGTATATCATATAATTAAAGATTTTTTAAGCATAATACTAAAAAATTTTTAAAATTTTAGAACCTACTAAAAGTTGATACTGACTTAAAAGCATCAAAACAATTAGATAGATCATAATTTTTTGATACAAGATCACTATTACATTTTTATAAAGGAAAAAAGTTCTTGAAAAAAAAATCAACCAGAGTTATTTAATTGAGATGAAAGTCAAACATTTTACTATTTACTTTATTTAAAAAATAAAAATATAATAGTTATTTTTTTTTTCTTATTCTAATTGCTTCCATAAATGAATGAGTGAATGCAACTCAGTAAAATGAATGTAAATGTGTTCTGTCAATTTATTATTAATAATTATATTTTTTTTAAATTTGTTCACACTGTAATATATATATACACCTGGGTCTCTTTTTATATGGACTTATTTAACACAATTTTAAAGTTACGCAATTCGTGTTTCACCGGAAGTCGACTGATAATGTGCTATTACTTTAAATAATAAATTTCATGCACTTACGTTATATTGAAAGTAATAGCACATTATTGGAATTCTACTTTCATCTTAGTAATTTCAATATTTTCAGTGCTTTATAATAGTAAGATTTTATGCAATAATGAAATTAAATTCATGATTTCCACATTTTATGTATACACACATTAAATTTTACAAGATCATAATGTAAATTTGTTCAAACATTGTGCGTGTTAATTTTGCATTTTAAATCACATTCTGTTTTTGCTTTTTAAAAAAGAACATAATCATTTATTAATCATTTAGTGTCCACAAGTTTATTTTTAAAAGGTCAGTAATAGCAGTGGGCACAATTAAAAATTA
The DNA here is from genome assembly GCA_028023455.1 of Epiperipatus broadwayi. Lineage (NCBI taxonomy): Eukaryota > Metazoa > Onychophora > Udeonychophora > Euonychophora > Peripatidae > Epiperipatus > Epiperipatus broadwayi. The sequence continues at coordinate 3,722,905 of JAQFVV010000125.1, read as the reverse complement.
AAATCTGATTTTTAATTGTAATTAATAACTTTAAAATACTTACGGGTGACTTGAAATTAATGTGATGTAAAACGAAATTTGATTTTTAAATGGAATTGAAAATTAAAGACAAAAATAAGAATTTAATTTTTAGTTGTTAGTTTTAATTAAATTTTTCCCAGCAATGGTGAATAAATGTCTTTTTATTATCATAAGTCTAAGTTCATAAACAATTAATAAATTCATTGTCGTCGTCAACAGAAAACCATTAACACAACATGACAGTGAACTTGGTGCTAGTTGTATTTCCTCTTGTGAGAATACTTGCTGAAATATTCTTGACTTCGTTTAAGGAGAAGCCAAATACATCACATCACATGAGAATCTGATTTTTTACTAGTTTGCAAATGAACATGTTTTTGGGAAAATAGCGATAATAACTAAAACATGTATAAAAAATGTAAATTACTGTACTGTAAATTATGCATAAAAATATATTATTTTGAATAAAATTAAATATTATAGTTAAAAAAAGTTTGTTTTGTATCAATTTTTTTCAAATTTGAAATTTTTTATTAGTCATATTTTATTTCCTTATTTTTTGCGCAAATTTTAAAGTAATTTTACATTGATGCTTTGCTTTTACACGAATTTTGAAAAATCACAGACCGCATCCCCTCTTTTTCAATGTAAGTTACGTCTATTTCTGCACGATTTTGTTTGCGCGTGTTTTCTGAGGAACCTATCTATCGCGTAAAACGAGACCCAGGTGTGTGTATATATAATAGACCCATAAAAAGCATTTGTTATATATATATATGAATTGTTGAAAGTACTGTACATTTGCAATTCAATAAATAATAGTTTGCTCTAATCAAAAACAACATATAAAAGTAATATAAATGAAAGCATAAAAATATGACACATTTTTTAAAGATCATTCCTCAAAATAATATATTTTGTTAATAAACAATAATTGTAAAACAAATAATTTGAAAACATGAGGAAAACATAATATATTTAGAAAACATCATTGGAAAGAAATTAAATTAGTAATGATAGCTAATATAATTTTATAATAAAATTCTAATAAATGATGCAATAAATCTATAAGAAACATAAATCTGAATAGGTATCTATCTTTATCCATGTAGATATATTGAAATAAATATAAGTATACAGTAGTTATGTTTTTGTGAACAAATTAAAATTCATAAAAATAAAATTAGAAATAGATCACTCTAGCCCTGCTTTAACCACATATAATGCTGATAATAAAGTATTGTTTAAACTGGTTGCAATTGTTGAGTTGGAGATTGTGGTAAATTGGTCAGACTCTGGGTCTGGCTCTGTTAGAAGTGGAAGCCAAGAGAAGCTTTTGATATAGTTTAAGTGTGAGATTCATGGGTAGAGAGTTCAGTCATAGGGAGACAGGGTAAAATCTGGGTAGGTAGTTTTATGCTCAACATTGCTATTGGAAGTGATTTATGTTTTTTGAAATTATCTACAACTTGATGTTAGTTGAAGTTTTGAATGAAAAATTTAACACAAAATTGGAAATAAGTTTTCAGCTGATTTGAAATTGAAAAAATCATATAATGTTTTTTTTTTTTTCTGCTAGTCTAAGGTTTTGAGTTTTTATGAGCATAAACAGCCAGACCTTGTTAACTTGATTGTAATCAAGTAAACTAGTTGCTGGGAACTTAAAATTAAATTTTCATTAATAAACAAAGGTCAGAGGTTACTACAATAACATTAAAAATAAGCATATGCTTTACTGACCTCTGGGCTTTAAAAATGTGTGTTGTAATTTTGGAAGCAGACACTGGTCATGTGGTTATTTTTTAAATTATCTTAAATATCGAGGATTTGAAATTAGACTTTCAAGTAAGCTTCAACTATTCACACATCTCATACTACTGATATACATGACCAAACACATGTAGAAAAAATAAGTAATCAATATGTATATTTTGTGCTGAACCAGCACTCATAAGTTGGTCCAGATTATCATCTCCTACACACATGTAATCAGTGATCACTTTATATTAAGATAGCAAATGGACAGGTTTCAATCTAGTCCAACCTACAACTCTTCAGCCATCAATACCATTGAAATCTTAAAACAGAATGCCCATATCCCATGCTCATGTCAATATTGTTGTTATGCCCATTTTGGCCTCAAGTTGCTTTTACCACTCATGTATAGGATGGTTATCATTTAAATACAGAGAAGAAAGATAGGCAGAATGCAGGTTTAATGAGTAAGATTTGAAATCCAGGCATTCTTATACCTGGCCCTTGATTGTAAATATAGGGGATTTGAACTCAGACTTTCAAGCAATTTTCAACTATTTACATATTTCATACTACTGATACACATGCCATACACATGTAGAGAAGATAAATAATCATTAATATACATATTTTCTGCTGAACCAGCACTCATCAGTTGGTTCATATTATCATCTTACACACACATACACACACACACACACACACACATATATATATATATATATATATATATATATATATATATATATATATAAAAACCCTTTTCTATGTATTTAAATGGATATTGTCCTATACATAAGGGATCAGAGTGACTTGAGATCAACAAGAGCATAACAACAATATTAGCATCAGTGTGGGATTTGAGCATTCTATCATCAATTTTTTAATAGTACGGATGGCTGAAGAGTTGAAGGTTGGACTAGATTGAAGCCTATCCATTAAAGTATAAGGATTTGCTACCTTAATATAAACTGAGCATTGATTATATATATCTATGTGAGATGATAATCTGGACCAACTGATGAATGCTGATTCAGCATGAAATAATTTGTGATTATTTATCTTTTCTACATGTGTGTGGCCATATGCATCAGTAGTATGACATAGGGTGGATAGGGGAAGGTTGCTT
>JAQFVV010000125.1:3647500-3715000 GCA_028023455.1 Epiperipatus broadwayi | reverse complement strand
AGGATTATGATCTGGGTCAACTGATAAGTGCTAGTTCAGCATGAAATGTGCATCTTGCGGATCATACATCTTTTTCACATAATTGGCATTGTGTTTATGATTACACTCCTCCGCAAGATACTAAGGCACATAGAAACCAGTCCCAAATTGCATGAGCATTCTGTAGTGAAACTTATACTAGAAAAATATTATTCATTAAATGTGTAGTCTAGTCTAATGAATGACTAATAAAAATTATTAAACTACATACATACATAAGTAGATAGAAATGAAGTTTTATATAGATAGTTCAGTCAATATATATATATATATATATATATATATATATATATATATATATATATATATATGGGTAGATGAATGATGGACAAGCAGGTACATAGATAAGAAAAGATGAATAGATGGATACCTAGATGAATGGATAAAGATTTTATATAGATATATGAACAGACAGAAGACAAATAGTTCTGCACGTAGTTAGAGAGTTATACACATAGATAAGCTAACAGATAAATGTAGATTGATAAATAGATATGCAGACTTAATAGTATATAGTTAAACAGATCTACAGATAGACAAAATATAGATAGATTGATAAGAATGCAAACATATAGATAAATAGATAGATAGAGAAATATATCAATAGATATATAAATGAATGAATTAATTAATAAAATTTATAGATAGAAGGAAATCTTTAATAGTAACTGATGAGAAAAGGCTGCTCTAACAGCCTCAACTCAAGATCATTAATGAATACATTACTCAATAGACATGATTATTACTGGATGGTTAGGATCTAAATATTTTTTTCATTCTTGTTGAAAAAATAAGTTATGCACCCATTCATCAACAGTTATTGGATAGTGATTTGGATTGAATATCTGTTTGACACTAATTTTTTTTTTAAGTGTGATCAGAATCAGAAAAATTAAAATATTGTTCGTAACTAACACTACATTAAGATGTAATGCACAAGAGCCTTTTTTAAAAAAAATATTATTATAATTGTTCATACTGAGTGGATAAATTAGGATATCTTTTTTCTGTTGTTTAGTATAATAATATAGTTACTAAAGTCAATCTGTTTATATTCAGTCTTTTTAATATTATGCTTTGTATAGACATTTGGTGATAATCTTTGCAATGATAACGTTGTAACTGATCATATATTTGAGCTGATTAATCAGCTTGTCCCTGTAATTTTAATAAATTGTTTAATAACTATATAATTTATCTTCATGTGTTACTTCACTTTAAATATAAATTTGATAGTTAGTGCAGATTAATGCAATGGGATAGTGGTTTCAACAAGCTAAGTATATAAATAACTTTATTGAAATACATATGTAAGAATTATACAATTGTAAATAAAATAAAAGTAATCCATGTTGCTTTTCTTCTACCAGATGGTCTGATGTGCTACTGTTGTTGTTTAATCTAGCTTAATTAGGCTCCATGTGTTGTCAAATAAAAATCTGGACGAGATGATACTGTCCATATAGTGAAATTCCTTCAACTTAGAAATGAAAAATAATTGACTATATTGTAATGAAATATATGGAATTGACTATCAACATTGGTAATATATGCTTATAAATTGAATTGTTATATTTATATAAAATTAAGAGCATGCTAATAGCTCTAAACAAGCTTTTTTTTTTTTATTTATGATAAATGCTACTATAAGAGAAGGCATTCAAATCATTTTTATCTTGGATTGTCCCCATCCCCAGACCGGTTTCGACCTATGGGTCTCTTCATTGAGGAGTTGGGACATTAGATCTAAAAAACCAACTCAAGCAAAGCATTTATCTAAAAGATAATTGTTAGAAGAAGATCTGAAACTTTTAGATATCTACATGTCTTTAAAGTCAGCTCTCCAACTGAAAAAATCATATGGGCCTGAACTTAATTCAGATACTCCATATATTAGTAGGCTTAGCTCTTTAATTTAGCTAAAGCCACAACAGCAAAATAATAATAGTAATAATAACAAGTCAGATGTCACATGACTTATATATAGCTTGCACTTACAAATATGTAAAATTAAGAGCGTTCTAATAGCTCTAAACAAGCTTTTTTTTTTTATTTATGATAAATGCTACTATAAGAGAAGGCATTCAAATCATTTTTATCTTGGATTGTCCCCATCCCAGACTGGTTTTGACCTGTGGGTCTCTTCAGTGAGGAGTTGGGACATTAGATCTCACTGTTCAAGATGTATATGTGTATGTTTGTGTGTGAAAGATCTGTGCCAATAATGCAAAAAAGAAATGCTTATTTAGGATGCCATTTTGTCTTCCTTCTATCAAAGTACCTTAATTTACTTTCCAATCAAAGTCACTAAAGATACATGAGTTTAAATCGTAGTGCCAAATAATGTATATAGAACAAGAATGGAAAAAATCAAAAATGAACAAAAAAATTAATCAATGAAATAATAATACAAATAGAAAAGTTCAATATATATATATATATATATATGTTAAAGAACAATTTAATTTAAATGATTAAAAATATTAGTATCTGTCAACTATTATTATTACCATGTTACTTTGAATATAAGATGCACTTTTTTTCCAAATTTTGAACCCCTTAAAGAGGGATGCATCTTAATTTTGCTACAATTTTTTTTAATATCTTATTACTGTGGACCTTTGCTTTATGCTATATATACACATAGTATTATGATCATTACCTGTGTAGAATAGCCTATTAAATCATTTTCAATCAATATTTTTGGGATTAATTTTATACATGGCTTTAATTCTCTCTCAAATCATTATTTTAACATTATTTCACTGAGGTTACCATTATTTTAGCAAAAAAGCTCTACTAAATAACTTTTGGAAATTACAACTAACAAATAATAATAACAAGAGAAAATCCTACCTTCCAAGTTCCTAATTGGTTGTTTGTTGTTTGCTACACAAGTGAATGGCTGTCAGAGTTTTGACAATTCTGATAACTACCTTTTGAATTTTTAAAGTATAAACATATGTTTTAGAATCTTTTAATGGTAGTTTGCTAATTTTGAGAATTCTGAAATTTTCATTTTGATTTTTAAAGTGAAAACATGGTTTAAAATCTTTTCATATTATTTTGCCAATATTATTTTATCGAAAAAAATCTACTGAATAACCTTTAAAATTTATTTACAACTAATAAATCAATATAAAAATGAAATAAATCCTGCCTTTCAATGTGCTGATTAGTTGTTTGTTGTTCTTTACACAAGAGAGGACCTGTCAAAATTTTGACAATTGCAATAGCTTCTTTTTAATTTTTAAGTGAAATAATCTTTTTTACACATTTATTTTATTTCAGAAAATATTTGTACAAATATAAATTATTTTAGAATGATTCTGATTTTAATAGAAAAATGTACTTTTACATGAAATCAAATTGACAAAAAATTATAATATTTGCCTGCAATTTAAATGGCCAGAAGATGGTGTACCCTAACAGAATAATGGAGAATTTAAGTTCTGAAAGTCAAGATATAGAATGTAAAAGTAGAATATATCTGAGGAAGATTTGTAATAAATTAAGTGAGTTTATTGTATTCATATTAGTTCCCATATTTAAGTACATATATGCATTTTAAATTTAAGTTCAGAAAGTAAAGATGTAGAAGTGAAAGTACCATATATTTGAAGAAGATTCACAATAAGTTAGGTGAATTTACTTTATTTATATTAGGTTCCTATTTAAGTACATGTATGCATCTTAAATTTGAAGGTTATTCCACCCCCCCCAGTTTTTCAGGTTTAAAATCCTACTGCATCTTAGATTTGAGGGTGTCTTATATTTGAAGTAAAACAGTATTAATGAACAAAAATATTAAAAATATTAACTACACTTCAATTACATTTGTGGTAATACTCTAATTAAATATAAAAGAAATATATGACAAATTATTATGTATATATAAAATAAATAATTAGAAGTGTAATAATTTGAAAATAAAAGTGAATATTTATTAACGTTTAATTATTTATATTTAGTTAGCTTTAAATAGAGAATAATCTCACAAGGATTTCAGTTTGTATAATAAAAGTTCTTTATTTTAGAAATATTGTCAGTGCCCATAGCAAAGTTATCACAAGAATTATAAATGTTGATTTCTACAACTAACTGATTCAACTTTAAACAGTTTTAGAATTTATTTCAGCAAGTGTATGTATTTGAATTAATATGTTTTTTCTTGTCTTGTAAATATATTTAATATGGATTTTCCATCAGAAACATTAATGATTGCCATAATAACATTACTATAAAATTGGAGTTTGAATGTCCATCTTCAGGTTTTAGTTATTCGATTACAATTTGCTACGCATCCATCAAAATTTTTATGTATATAAACCTCCAAGGACAATTTGCAGATCTACTTAAAAATTCCAGAAGTTTGAAATGATTCAAAAGTGTTTATTTTTTATCCACTTATCATACAACAGGTTAATGAACAGAATAATTCCTTTCTACCATTCTGCAGCCAGGTATCTGTCATTTCAATCATTTAATTTCTGCAGTTCTGAAATTCCCTATAGCACTAATGTTTTCTTCCAGCTTTTGTAATATCTCTCATTTTAAGTGTTTAATTTCTGCAGCTCTACAAATGCAACTAATATCATCTTATAGCTCTTTTAATATTTTTCACTTCAGACATTTAATTTCTTCAGCTGTGCAAATTTACAAACATCATTAATGTCACCTTCTAAGTTTTATATAGATTTTAATCTGTTTATTAATCATTTGTTTCACATTAAGTAATTAGAATTATTTTTACAATAACTAGACTTTTCATTTTTACAGTTTTATTCCTGTTTGCAGTAAACTCTTATTTTTTCATATGTCAATGCATTGACCGGGATGAGAACCTAGGCCAGGCAGCTATGCTAACATCTAGGCCACCAACGATTGACTCTTTCATCTCAAAAATAGAAAAAAAAACACTTTTTTTTTAAAACTTATGTAATTCTTATAATAATAATAATAATAATAATAATAATAATAATAATAATAATAATAATAATAATAATAATAATAATAATAATAATAATAATAATAATAATAATAATAATAATAATAATAATAATAATAATAATATATATATATATATATATTAGGAAAAACAAATCAAATCTTTTTTAAACATATAATGTTAAAAAGTAAATACGTTTATTATCAATTTTACTAAAATTTATAATACAATAATATTTTTTAAAAAAATAATAATAGTCAAATTCATCTATTCCCTGTGAAAACATGAGAAAAACATATGCAACAATAGCAAAAAAATACCAAAATAATGTAAACCTGGGAAAAATCCTAGATTTAGAAAAACTACATCAGATGATCTTAAAGACTTAGATCTAGTAAACCAAAATGAAATTGACCCCCCCACACACACACAATGGACAGATGAAATGCTTGAACAGATTGCGGAGAGGTTCAATAACATGATACCTAGAACACTTTGCAACATTCAAAAAAATGTTTACTGAAAAACCAAAAGTATTGGCAGTAACATACAAGCACTGCACTCACTACCATTTTCACAAGGCACTCCTAATTAAAGCACTAAATAAAAATAATATACTGGAGACAGTACAATGCATAGCCAACCATCCTAATAGCAGATATCTAGCAGTTGAGTTTCATGAAGCTACACAAAGAAATCAATTCAAAAATTACATTAAAACTCTAGGAAATTTTGCAATTGTACTAGTTGATGAAAGCAGATACAATATTATCATCGGAATGTTAAAAAATGCCTACTTCAGATATAGCTTTCACGATTTCCAAAGAACAATGAACCCATTTGGAAAGGTTATTTTTTAACAACAAATATATATCTCAAAGAAACACCAGTACCTGTATTTACAAATATTTCTGAATATAAAATCAAGTTAAATAAAGAAATAGACCCAGAAAACATTGCCACATATATTTCAGACCAAGAAGCCACACTATACTTATTTATCCGATGACTAAAACCACTTTGTTTTTCCTGTGGCAAAAGAGGTCACATAGAAATGCAATCCAATGAAGAAGTAAATCTAGCAGAAAAAAATAACCAGTCCTTATAAACCTTCTTCATAAATGTGAAGTGTTTCTCTCATTGGATGAAAGAATCTCTGCAAGGTTTCAGACATCTGTCTCAATCCCCCTGGGCTCAAGACTAAGTGCACTCCTCTTCACTGCCTATGTAAACCTATTGCTGCTATGCATTGAGGAGAAAGAATAGTCATCTCTTTGCTAGGAGAGAGCATTCACCACATCTTCTATATCAATGATGTGGTGGTGTTCATCTCATCTTAGAATAAGTTTACTAGGCTTGAGAAACTCTTGGACCAATTCACTTGTGAATTCGGTCTTAGAATTAATGGAAGGAAATTGGCCATGTGGTCCAACCAAATCTCAGATATATTTATGGCTCCCCTCAGAAGTTCCTAGGCTTTCATCTTGCCTCTCCCCAACTGTTATAGGAAAATATTTAGAGACTCTCTGTTATCCAAAATTAAAAGCACAATCAACTCCCTTTCCATGATCTACCTTACGCTGTTGGTAAAGAATTGCACTTCTGAATGTGGTTGTTCTATCAAAAATCATTTATTATATGGCTGGATTTTTCCCTGCAAACATGTTCATCAGGAAGGTTGAAACCTTGTGCAGAACATTGTGCTGGGGGAGAGTTCCTGTCATTAGCCTCAATCTCCTCCAAAAGCCCAAGTCTCTAAACAGATTAGGGCTTCATTTAATCAAGGTGTTTCTTATACAGCATAATATAATATCTAGTAAAGATTTTTAAAGACAATTTAAACATGGAAATCTCTCTTGCCCTAGAGAAGGATGATACCACAGATAGGCCTCCTCCTAGGATAAAGAATCTTTGGATTCAACTACAACTTATGATGGTGCTCAATACAATCAAACCCTGCAGTTCAATGTTTTGGTAAAATATAACCTACTGGGAGTCATTACAGTTGTCCAATGTTGGAAAATCCAAGACCAAAATTTACTTTCAGTTGGGATCCCTCATTTTGTGAGATTGACCAAGTTCCTGAAAATGGAACCAAAGGTTGAGGACTTTCTTTTGAAAGTTAACCTCGGAGACTTGCCCAATACTACATGTCTTTGCTATCAAAGGAAATGTAAAATTGCTACCATCTACCCTTTATTTGAAAACATGATGAGGCCATGGACCACATTCTTGGTCAATGTAAGTTGTAATCTCATCTTTATAACCTAGTTCAACTAAAATGATAAAACCAGATCCAGTAAAGTCCATCTCATTACTGCTTTTTAAAAGGGTATATTTGGTCCTATCCAATTAGCCACACATATTGACTTTGTCATCTGGACTATCAGGTGCCAAGTACTTTTTGAAAGGGATTTAGACTGTTACATAAACATTTTATTTCTCAAGCTGCTTGATAAATCCATGGATAAAGACAAAGAACCCATATGCCATCATTAGCAGATCAAACTTGGACCTTAGCACGGTTTTAGAATTTTCATAACTCTTTATGACATGCAATCGATCTGACTTGATCTTGCTGGACTATTAAGGCATTGCCTTTCTTTTTGTATAATGGATGGTTTTATTACTAATTAGCTTGTTGTCTTTCATATTGCCATATGTTTATTATGTCTAATTCTCTGTGTATTTTGAAATTTTTATTTAACCACCCCTTACTCAGGGTCTAACAATATTAGGGTTCAATATTGTTAGCTCTTTATACTATATATATATATATATATATATATATATAGTATATATATATATATATATATATATATATATATATATATATATATATATATAATGTTATCCTATATTGTAAATGTTACTTGTCACTTAGTGGTTTATTTGGCTTGTTACTACAGATTTTCCTCTTGCCTTTAAAAGTGTTTGACACTTGTAATATATTTATATTGTAAGCCATTTATAATGTAACCCACTTATATTTGTGTTCTGTTTACTTCATATTTGCTCAAATGATTTACAGATGACCCAGCATTGTGTTATCAGACATATAATGTAATAAAAATCTTGGCTAGTTCAATAGTCAAATTGTATCTAGTGTAAACCTTTTCATTCCTTTCATTGTATTTATAATCCTTACCCATTTATTGTTTGTAGTTTCTGACCGGTCATAAGTAATTAGTCCAATGAGATCTAAAGTAGGGACTAACCTTTTGTATTTTCTTAGAGGGTAAATAAACTTTATCTTTGAAAGTAGAAAGTAGTAGAAGAGAATCAAGATAGCACACACAAACCCAGGCAGCAGGAAAACACAGATTTACCTCCACTCAAGTCAATACAATCAAAAATTAAAACTAAATAAAAAAGAAACTTTAGACTATCCCCCAAGCAAGGCAATTGAATTAGTAGTTAACACAATCACAAATGAGGCAGATAAAAACCTTGATCCCTGGGAAAAATCACAGTGATAATTTAATGAAAAGTGAAAATACTTACCTGCAAAAAAAAAACAAAAGAAGTGCCAAACAGAGATAATAATCAAGCAGAGCACACAATTATAAACAAAATGATAAACGAAATAATGGATATCATCACACAGTGCCTTCAGTAATTGAAAACACACATCTGGAAAGCAAAAGAAAACAAGAAAAACCAAAAAAAAAAACTAGATAAAATAAACATATTAAAACAAATCAACTCAATATAACCAGAAAAATTTGATAAAACAACAAATAGATAAAAATATGGAAATGGAACCAACATCCCAATATTCAGAAGAATTTGAAAATGTCAAAGACAGTGACTTGGTTAAACGAATATTTACAGAACTAACAAACAATTCTAACCCTGCTGCAAGCAAAATAAACTTACAAAAGAAAGGTAATGAAATTTTACAAATTTAGTAAAATTGTGCAACCCCTCCCCTCTACAACATTAAATAACATGAAGATAAAAATAGTGGCACTTAACATTCAAGATATAAACTCCACAAAAAATACAACAAATTAATAACTGGATACAGACAATGCAACCCAGCATATGAGACTATTAGAAACAAAAATATATAAGATCCCAAATCAACCCAGCAATATATATGAGCAGACTTGGTTTTTGCACATACTCAAGGGATACATCAGCACCATCAAGTGAGACAGGAATATTTATCAATCAAAAATGCCCTTCCATGTCATTTAAAACAAATTTTCATAGTCTCCAATCTTTTGATAACTACATTTAATTAGAGAAGCTTCTCAATTAACATGATATTTGTATACACCCACCACAGGTCCTATTGTAATTGACAGAATAATTTTAATCATTAACTCATTATTAGCATCCAATCTCTACCCCACTATACTTGCCAGAGATTTTAATATGAGCTATCAAAAGTTTGTTGCTAAATGGATAAATCAGCTTGCAATACCGTTTATGAGTGCTGAAGGTTTTCTCCAACCGAACTCAGTATCTTTTTATAACAATTGCTACATCACTCTCATAGATCTTCAAGTTTTATTCTCCAATGTTACATCACTCAATTGAAATAAGTTTTCTCTTCTTCCCCATTTTCTGATCATGCAGCACAAATAATAAAATTATGTTTAAACACATACCACAACAGAATCATTAATATAGAGAAGACAATAAAGGGTCTTCTACCAGTCAACACTCCAGAGTTCCTATTCTCTGAAACATATATCATGATAAATAAGCTCAATCAAATGCAACTTGACCCAACCTCTAAATATATATCATAACACCCATACTCTCATTTAATATTAATCATATTACTCAAAAATTAAGCCCTCCTCTAAACTAATCATGTTAGCAGAGGAGTTACACAAAAAATTGGCATATCAAAAACAGTCACTCACAATCAAACAAACACAATAAAGCTGACACAGCTATATAATCAAACATGCAATAAACTAAAGCAATATCTAGCAAGTAAAAAAGATTTTGTCTAACACAGCAGCACACATGGACCTGCAGATACTTTTGATGAGTATTAGGCTATTCATCCAAAAATAGAGTTCCCATGGCACTAGAATGAAATGGGAATATTACAGCTGGACAAAATATGATACAACCAATATATCTGCACTTCAAAGAAAAGTTAAGAAAGCATAACCAATTCAAACCCCCACAAAACTTTTTTGAAAAACCAGAATCAGAGACACCATTTGAAATCAACAGAGACACATTGGAAATCACAGATTTTGCACTCATTCTACCATCAATTCCAGATACATGCCACCTAAAACCACCAGAAATCCCACAATTTGTATTGTCACATCTCAGATGATTTACAAACACATATCTATGCCATCTTGCAAATCAACTATCACAAAAGTTATACAATATACAAGGGCTATAGGCAATCTCAATGATTCCATTCATTAAAAACAAGCACCAATTACCACAGTCTAATCTGATGCCAATCTCAATGGAACCTTTGGAAATAAAAATTCTGGAAAAAGTTTTAAAAGTAAAAATTGAACAATATATAATAAAACTAATATCACAGCATCAGTATGTCAAAAAGGAATCATCAACAGGTCAAGCAGCACTGATATACAAAACAATCATTAACTCAATAATTGAAAGAAAAATATATGCCCCACTGGCCATGCAATTAGATTTTAAAAGCACTTTTGATTTAGTGTTAATCAAACCGCTGTTAATTCAACTAAAAAAACCAGAAATACCTCACACAATCTTATATACAATCATCAACCTGCTATTAAACAGAGAAATTTTAAATCACACTCAATGGCAGATCATCATCATCTTTATACCTCAGCCAATCAATACTACAAGGATATCCACTCAGTACACTATTATTTACATTATATTTAAATGCCCTGTTAAAGCAAATTAAAAAAAAAAAAAATCCAAGGATTTCCAATTCCAAACACCAATACACACAGACCATGTATACCTTACATGTATAATGTCACATTATTTCTAAAATCAAAAAAGCAATTACCTATACTGCAGAAAATTATAAAAAAATATACAGCAAATTTCAGGCTAAAAACCAACACCAACAAATCAGCTGCATGGACAATATTTACAAGTAAATTAAACATACAGATATATCAAGGGATGTTTTTGGGTTTTCCTTTTCACTTGGCATGAATCAAATGAGGAAGTCAATACAAAACAAACTTAAAGCAGAAGCAGAGAGAATCACTGAATCACTCTCCACATCCTATCTCTCACTCTACTCAAAAGTATCTTTATACAATCAGCTTATTATGACAAAAATCCCTTACTATTTGCCAATAATAAATTTCACAAAATCATTTATTTCAATAATCAACTCATTATGCAACAAGATGATATGGAAAAGAAAAGTAATAGCAATTTCAATAAAGCAACTAAAGCAACCAACAAAATGGAACATATATGCAATACAAACTTTCCACACACAAAAAACAATAAATTTACTGATTGCCATATTTAGACATTTCCCAAACTTAGAGCAAAAACTAGAAATCACACCCACATTTTAAAAAATCACACAAAAATAGACTTAATTTAGCTTGAAAAATGGGGATAGAGTCTATAATTTTCAGAATTCGCATAAAAGCAAAACAACAAGGAAAAAATACTTTAAAATTTGCATTAAAAAAATAAGGAAATAAAGTATGACTAATAAAAAATATCAAATATTTGAAAAAAAATTGGTATACAAAAAACTTTTTTTACTTTTTTTTTATTAACTACAGTATTTAATTTGACATTTTTTCCTACATATTTTAATCATTATGCGATTCGTTTGTAAACTAGTAAGAAATCAGATTCATCGATGTGATGTGACGTAGCTTCTCCTTGAATGAAGTCAAGAATGTCTCAGCAATTATGCCCAGAGAAACTTGTTAGCCACTTTATTTTCCATTCCCCCACTCTAAGTTTTCCCAAATTCTACTCAATCCCATTTACACAACTAGTGCCAATTTCATTCTTGTGCTGTGTTAATAGTTTTCTGTTGACAACTGATTTTTACTACTGAAATAAATTTTAAATGTTCACATTTTGTTTCTATATTTAAAAAAATGAGATCGCAATCAAACAAAAAGTTATACATTATCATTAGAAATATTTTCAGTTTATAAAATCAATAAAATATTCGTTATTTATTTTAAAAATCTACATTATTTATTTCTGTTATACTTAACAAAATACATTTTAAAAGTTTGAAATTTTTGAGTATTTATTGCTTATATTTAAGTATAAATCTCTTATTATTATTTATTCATTAGTATATTCTAAATACAACTTCAGGCGATATTCATGTTAGCTGCTAATATAACATTATATTTTTGAGAAAAAAAAAGGATTTCAAGTCAAAATAAGTTATTAATAATTTAAATTTCTTGATATCTAATAAATATAGGGAAATATGAAAAATATTAAGATGAAACATGAATCGCATAACTTCAAAATTGCATTAAAATAATCCACATAAAACGAGACCCAGGTGTACACACTTTTTAAAGTTCTATATATCTATTATCAAATATTTCAATGATCATAATTAATTTTATATACAATTTCTTAGCTGTATGATTTCCTATGGATATGCAGGGAAACAGAAGTAAAAGCCAAATAATAACATAATAATGCAATTAATAGGCAAGATGATAAATCTCCTTTGTACATTCACTATTTAACACATGGACATAAAATAAATGCTACAAAAATACTAAATCTTTAAATTATATTAATATATGAAACATTTTATAGTAAAGATGACTTAAATAACTGGCTGAATATTTTTGAAGTTTTATTATATAAACTAGAATATAAAGTTTTATAGTCAATTCTTTAAAGTTATATTGAATCTCTATATGAATTTTTTCCTATTTTACTGATGTTTTATTCTGTTATTGTTATTTTCTTTTCTTTATATTGAAAAAGCACAAAACCATATATATTTATGTAGCTGGTGTATAGGGCATTTCTATTGTTTATCATAATTTATATGAAAGAACAACATAATATTTTTTATTAATGTCCAATTACAAGTGTATAGAATGTTTTTAATATTTTGAATGTTCAAAGCCGTTATTCTTTTTAGTCAGGCATGGAAGAAAAACCTTCAGCAATATTTGGATTGTATGAGTATTAACTTAAAATTTTTATATTTTTTTGTAATTTCTATGAAAAAAGATGAATTTGAATGCTGTGGTGCTGCACAGACAATGAGCCACTTCTTTTAATAATTTTTACTAAAGCTTTTAAGACCTATGATTAGGCAAAATGTATTTGAGCTGTTATTAGTCTGAATTTATTGCAAATAAGTAAAACTTAAACCAATTATTAATGTATGATAAAAGCATTAGAACATTTCATATATAAATATTCTGTAGAATTTTCCTGGCGGTGACGATATTTATTTATCATAAAAGCATTTTATTGGTGAAAGGTGACATCATTTTCAAGGAAAAAATAGAGTCAGTTTTGATTATCTTAAAATCATTTCAGAAAGATATAGTATTGTTTGCTTTTACTCTGAAAATATGTCATAAAATAAAATAAAAATTGCAATTATACAAACCGTTGAAGCCTTTTAAAAAAGGTGTTTCCTGCCTGAAAAGTATAAAGACAACATTCTAAAATGTAGAATAAAAAATCTAAAAGAGTATAATATAACATATATGAACATATTTGTGATTAATTGATTGGTTTGTAAGAGTCATGCAAATTCACTGTCACTAATTATTTTTATCGTTTTTGTCCATCTGGATTTGAAATAGTTACACTCGTTTATAATAGCTGCTAATGCTAACATATACATAAATATAATATACACACAGAAATAAATAGATGCATAATACATACATATGAAAAATAATTCTAATACTTTAATTAGTTATTTACGGAATATGTTAACAACCGCTAATTGCAATTTACTAAATTTGATGCTTTTTTGATTATAAACGTGTAACATAAGAATTCTGTCAAGAAAAGATGCGATGGTAAATTAATTTAGTATTATCTTTTTCATTATATTATGTCTGTGAAAACATATTACATTTCTAAGTTATTTTATTAAACTAAATTTTTTGTTACTAAAATCATGAAAACTATAATAAAGTCGTTGTTTCTGAATCAATTAAAAAATAATAAACAGTTAAATTTGAGTTATAATAGTTTCATCGACATATATTATTAATTAACCAGATAACGAGTTGATTAACATAACATTTAATTTAATCATTTTGCTGTCCTCTACTAATTAAAATTGAGAGCTTATCATTTTTTACACTACATTAAACTGCAACGTTTAAAAATAAAATTAATTTTTTTTTTAGTAAACAATTGCAGTTTGCTTATTCTTTTGTGATTAAATGAAATTAAGAATTGATTAAAGTGAAAGAAGTATTACTTATAATTTAAATTGAGTTTATATATAAAAAAATATTTTTTCAATAGAAAAAGCGATTAGTCTTATCTAATTTGCATAATAAAACTTGATTCTCTTTTCATCAAGCCAAGTTTGCTTTCATTAATTACCTTTCTCAACACTATATTGACGTCTTTTATATTTTTTATTACTTATGATGTGCGCAATGATTTTGTTATTAAACACTATACTAGGTGTAATATTTTTCACCTGATTTTTGATGCATTAGTCTCTATTCCAATACAAAAAACTATTCTACTGCAATAATTATGTCTTCTGTAGTCATAGTGTGCATTCCATAATAATTTAAATGTTTCACTTCTTTCAATTTCTAAACTTTTTTAGCTTTGTAAAATTGAAATTGCTCGAATAACTATTAATTACAAATTTGTAAAAGTATAATTAGTAAAAGTTCCTTTGATATTTTATTAAAAATATGGCATGTGCAAAATTAAGCATAAAGTGTTTACTATTCTTAGTGACAGCTATTAGAGGCAGCAGAATCAGTGCTTGCAACTGTATGATAGCAATCTTACCTGTAATGAAAACAAATTATATAAAAAAAACTATATTATAATCATAACTTGTGATTATTATATTAAACTTATAATATATATTTTAGATCAATTTGCTAACCATTATCAGATATGTTAACTAAGTTTTTGATGAGTAAATCATCTAAAAAAATCTGAGAATAGCATGGAAAGTATGTTGCTTAAAAATATTTTTAAGATCCATTAGTCTCAAGTCAAGGGTGTAATAAAAATAAAAGTAACCAGTAAATTTCACACCATTTTACTTTTGTCTTGTTCATTGTTAATTCTTAAGTTGGAAATGGTATAGTTGCTTTTATTTAGAAATCGAAATAATATTTTAATTTGCGAAGCGCCGATAATTGAAAATTGAAATAAATCGAGATACTGCCAAATCTCTAGCGCTCGTTATAACACATAACTGTCTTTGACATCTGATTGGCTGTCAGTTATGTGTTGTAACGAGCGCTAGAGATTTGGCAGTATCTCGATTTATTTTAGAAATCTAAACTAACTTTGATTTTAAATTTATTAATTTCATTTTACTTTTGAAATAAATAATTTCATTTTAACAATTTAGACAATATTTTATAACTTTGGTTGAATTACATAAGGAATTCAGGCACATTATTTTAACATTTGAGTAGAATATTTTTTAAAAAAGAGAAAAAATTACGAAGTTGAAAAAAAAAAAGCATTTTATTACATAAATACTACTGAAGCTATAAATTTCTAATCAACAAAAATGAAAATTAAAATGAAAGATAATGAAAATATTTTAAACTTACACCTCACAATACAAATTACAAAATATAATAATAAATAATGCAAATTTAAGCTAAACATTTCTATAAATATTTAGAAATATTCAGTAAAAACGGTCAATCACTAGTTCATAATTATAAGAAATTTTAATATTAAGTATTAAACTTAAATACATCTAAACTTACAACAGTATATTTTGTGAGGGGAAACCAGAACACTTAGATATATACTATTAGTATTAATTGGATTGCGCTCACTCATCAATAGATATATTAAAAGCATAGGTCTATGCTATGTTTAGAGCTTATTATTATATAAACTTACTTCTATTGACAGTGCTTAATTTAAGACCTGATTTTATTATGAGCCTGAGAATTCAAATGACAATTAATACTAATAGTATATGTTTGAATGTTCGGTACATTCCTCCTCCACATCATTACATATAAATTGCTAATAAAAATTAATTACTAGTATTTAAAATTAAGATAATTGAAAGTCATGGGTAATTTAAAATGTGATACTATCTCTTTTCTATAATGTATAGAATTAAATTGGTACAAATACTTTGCCATTTGAATTATCAGGTTCTTAATACTGTTTATAAATGTAGGTTTATATAATAATAAACTCTAAGTATAGACAATTTATCTATGCTTTTAATACATCTATTGACAAGTGAGGGCAGTAATGTATGTGTGAATGTTCTGATTTCATCCCACATGATTACATATAAATCACCAATAAAAATTAACCAAATATTTTATAAATAAATAAATCATAATATAATTTAATTTTTAAAATATTAAGTGATAAAAATTTTTTTAGAAATATCATGCTTTCAGTTTAACTGCAGGCAATATTAAAATGATTATATTAACTCTCATAATTTATTATTATATAACACACTCTTTCTCTCCATGTTCTAACAATTTTAATGTTAGCTCATTGTTCATTAAGTAAATTATTTCTTCTATTGTTAAAAATAGATTATTTTAATCATCCATTTTATTATCATTATTCTCTTATTTTAATATTTTTTTTATCTTTTCTAAGTAGAAACAAAATCTCAATTACATTTCAGTTCTCATTAAATATAGAATATGTTTGTCTGAATTTATTTTTGAGCACAT
This sequence comes from Epiperipatus broadwayi, assembly GCA_028023455.1. Taxonomy (NCBI): domain Eukaryota; kingdom Metazoa; phylum Onychophora; class Udeonychophora; order Euonychophora; family Peripatidae; genus Epiperipatus; species Epiperipatus broadwayi. Next base: position 3,698,161 of record JAQFVV010000125.1, on the reverse strand, counting down.
CCTATATTGGAAAATTTCAGTTTTCATTGAAATAGACTTTTAAAAAACATCAGTTGTATGCAAGTGTTAAATGCTTGAAGAAGTAATGCACAATCATGTGTGTTTAATGATTGAAAACTTAAATGTAATAAAAATTTTATGTTGAATTTGCATAAGCTAAAACTAAAATGGAAAAAGAAGCAATTTTAATTAATAAATAAAATAATTTGCTTAAATGACAAGCAACTAAAATGAAAATTTATGATAGTGCATTATGAAAGTTAATACGTTCATTTCAATATTGATTGCAGATGAAGAGAATTACGATAAAGTAATGGAAAACATATTTTTTATTACATATTACATATACTGCATACATGTATATATATATATTATTTTAAAAATTATATTATTTGGAAAATAAAAATAAAAACTAGCAATATATTTTTGATTTAAAATCAAAAATGGTAAAAACTAACAGAAAATATATTTTAAAAATCCTAAAATAAAAAAATCTAATTAGACTACATTATAATAAACCACACAAACTTATTAATTATTTAGTGCATGAAATTATGCTATACATTTATATTAATTAATTCATAAAGGAGGCTATAGATATTGTAATCAGAAGATATATTTGCATGTTTGTTTATCATTGTATGCTTTTTTTTGGCTGCAGTAGAAGATAAATAATGTTTAATTTTAAAACAAACAAAAAAAAATCACAAAAAGTCAAATTTGTTGATTGTTTAGAACTACAAGTTTTTAAAAAAATTAAAGGCAATCATCTCTTGCAATAAAAATATGATTGTTTAAAAGACTTTTAATTGAGCTTTCAAAAAAAAAAAAAGGCTAGCTTAAATTGAATATGGTTTGCTTTAAAATATTTCTCATGTTCAATAATTTCAATGCATAAAACCACAATAGTTTAACACATAACATAGATAGTCATGAAAAAGTTCAAATGATGTATTACTGTGTATCTTAATTAAATGAACATCTTATTAAAGTTTATAATATAGTTTTATCCTTGAGATGTTAAAATAACTGAGGGAGTAGATCAATCAATATCAAATTATCCTGACAATGAACAAGTGTTATGCCTCAATAGTAGTCATTTTTACTTTACCACCTTGGGAAGTGAATTTAGAATAACTATATGCCAGATTAAAATAAATCTCATTGGAATATTTGAATTGAAAATAAAAATATTTAATAAAATAATATAATAATCAAATTAATTTAAAAAAACAAACGAATTCATTCATTTTCATATTATGAACTAAACAATATTTTAAATATGAGAAACAAAATAAATTCTAATAAAAAAAATAATTCTAGAATTAAATATATACAACTGTGCAAATAAATAGGTTAGCAATGAATAAAGCTGATACTCCTTTATATTTATTTAAAACATTGCAAAGTAATAATGAATTAATTTGAGAACATAAAAAAGTTCAACAACAACAAAAAGACATAATTGTAAAACAAAACAAGAAAAAGATATAATTATGTTATAAAGAAGTAATCATAAAAAATATTTTACTAAGAGATATCTGTTTGCAGTAGATTTTTAAAAAAATTACAAATTTATTCTATAAACATTTTATAAAGTAGCTTTTAGTCTCTTAATTAATGAATAAGTTTTTGGATGTTGTTGAGAAGATGAACCAAAAGATTTTAACAGGCATAAAAAATATTTTATAAACAACTAGATATCTCTTTATGTCTTTTTTTTTTTTTACCAGAAGACAATGAATTTGGAATACCATTCTATTTTAGTCTCATCATACAAGAATGTTAATAAAAGTTCCTATAAATTATTCTGACATGTTATGTAAGTGAAAAAATATATAGAGCTTCAGAAAAAAATCAAACATATGTTTAAAAGAGGTCAGCGACAGTTGCTTTAAAAGCAGTTGTTCCGGGTTAGCGGGTTCGATTCCCGGCTGACACATGAAAAAAAACTTTATTGTAGTTTTATAAATTATTAATTGCCGTTAACATACTGTCTTCTCTACAGCATTGTTAAATGCTAAAATTATTTAAAGAAACATTGAAAATAATAACAACATATTAAAAATAATATTCTATTGTATTAATTAAAAAATTAAAAATATGTTTAAAATGATACTGACCTACAAACAACCTTCATCACCAGGGGCCGTATGCAGAAAATTTGTTAGACGTTTTATTGTTACATCTAAAATAAATATAAACACATATATAAACTTATGTAAAATCTACATATATATATATGTATATTTAGACATATATTTCTGTCTAGAGGCACAAATTCCATTGATTAATCACCTGTGATAACTATGTAATAAACTTTGAATCCATGTAGCAATTTTTTAAGTAACTATGAACAACTTTTTTTTTTCAAGTAATAAACCTATAATAAAACCGTATAGGAAGAGTTATTAGTCAATAAGTAAAGTGTAAAGCAAGTGAAAACAAAATAACCACAAATTCCAGTTATCAATTAACAAGTTTAAAAAAGAATGCCTTTTTCAGTGATTCTTGGATTAGAGATACAGGAGAGGCTTATAATGGGCTATTAAGATTTGTTTATCTTATGTTTATAATTATATGTGCCTACATGTATATATGAATATGAAATTAATAATGTACATCTGCTACAACATGGAATATAAAACTTTTTTTAAACCACAGATAAGATCGAAAAGAAAGTTATATATTGTATTTTAATAAAAGTGGGTTTTTTTTTTCGATCCATTAACGTGTTTCAGACTAAAAGTTTTTAGACATGCAATACTTCGATTTTTTTATAGTCTGTTACAGAATGTCCCTATATAAAAGGATATATATATATACACATACGTTTTAAAAAAAATAAATGTAAGCTGAAAAAAAGATGAGAATCAAATATTGAAACAAGTGTTTTAAATATAGCAAATTATTGTTCAAGTTATTTTAAAAAAACATTATACTAAATGAAGAAGTAGCTAAGTTAAAAAATAATAAAGCTAATTACAAAGTTCAATTCATGTAGCGTTAATCCATTAATAAGAGTAGACGTAAATAGCAATTATTACTTTCTCATTTTTAGATACCAGCTGTAGCAAATAATTTGCAAAAATTATTTTACTACAGACATATATCTATATTTTTTTATATAGGTACAAAACATTTTTCAATTTCTCATTTTAGTAAAAATTCATTCCCAATATTCCTTTACTTTAGAAAAATAATTTTAAAAGAAGCCCTAAACAGGATTGCCCATTCAAAGCAAATGAAAAATAAACAATTTTCTACTTTCTTCTTCTCTAGCTAAATTTAGTGTGTATTCATTTATTGACTAATAATTGTATTATCAGGGGATTCTTGATCAGTTTAAAATCTATTAAATGTATCATTTTTCCAGGCTGATTCGAATTCCATAAAATTATCATGTCAGACAGTTAAGCTAATTACTGCAGAATAATATTTACAAACACAGATATATGTAGAAAATGAAAAAAAAAAAATTAAAGATATACCATCAACAACATTTCAAACCATTATTGATCCATTACAGACTATTTCAAGTTAAATCTGATTTCTCTAAACATAGCTTTTCTTTACATCATACAAACTTTCATATTTCATTTATTTATATCTTGTGAGAACTCTTTACAAATCTTTGACAGTCTTTTGAGATTAAATTTAAAACTCTAACTGTTAATTTTTTTTTCCTATTAGCATGCTCAAATGCATTCTTTTTTAGTTGGTTAATTCTTTTAATCACGTAAATAATATATGTTTCCTCACATTTTACTTTCAATATATTCTTGTTATTCTCATGTTACATCTATCTATAATATTGTTTTTCTGTTAGAAGTTCAAGTATTAGATCAATATGTAAGAATTAGTATAATAATACATACACTAAAAAACCCTTTTTTACAAACATAATAAATAGGAAATTATTTCTACAAAAAAGCACTTCATTCTATGATTCATATATTCTGTTATGTTTTTATTTATATTATTAACCTAATTAAGACATTTGTAATTGTTTGTTTTTTGTAATTCATTATTATTATTATTTACTTTGTTCTTGTATGAAAATCTAATGAACATTATTTAAATCTTTTTATCATTTAGCCTTACTTTTGTCCAGTAATCCTTATAACATTTCTTGAAGTTCTAAGGATTACTTGCAAAAATAACCACATTATTTCAAAATACAGATAACGTAAATGAAAACTATGTGTTTTTATTCTCTTTAATTCACATTTTACTCCATAAAACATTTGTAGTAAATCTGTTGTAAGTTTTGGAAATAAAGGATCATTTTGTTGTATACCTGTATCAATAACAATCTTTTTAGTGTCACTATGAAACCTAATCATTACAGTTGAAGTTTGATAAACACTATTCAGAATTTGACAATACTCTGATTTATATATTGATAGTCCAAAACTTTAATTACCGTATAAATAAAATATAGAATCAAATGCCTCATTGTAATTTAAAAATTCAAAGCATAATAGCAGATTGGAATCATTAGTTTTTTATATAACTTATCTCAATACTTATATGTGACCCATTATGCTAAAATCATTTTTGAATTCAGTTTTTTTTTTGTCATTTTGAATCCCAAGTTTACTGTAGACATGTTATAATTTTTTTTGATAAAAATCGTATATAGAAGTATTAGAAAAATAATAGCTTTGTAATTTCTAAAATCTTCATTTTCTTCTTTCTTAAATATCAATATCACTACTGCATTCTTCCAATTATTTGACACATTTTTATCATTCAGACATTTGATGTATAATTTTGACAATATCATTATTTCTTCAATTTCTTCTTTTAAACTATTGATAATAATTCCATTATTTTCTGGAACAATTCATTTCTTTGTAAATTTAATTGCAAATTTCAATTTATTTACAATGCTTGGCAATTCTGAAGATGTATTAAATGCAGGGAATATTTTATTTTTGTTTCTTTATTGTCATAAATATTTATAGGTATATTTCATATATTTAATGATGACAATCTTCTCTTCAGTAATATTATAATTTTTTTTTTATTTCTAAATCAACTTTCTTTTCAGTACCAAAAAGATATTTTATACTCTTAACATTTGTGTTGTCTTCTATAGTTTTCCTTGCCAATTCATGTATTCTTTAAGTTATCCTTATATTTTCTTGTATAAAGATTAATTATTTTGCATCCACTTTACAAAATTCTAGATATTCGATTATTTTTAAGAAATCATTATTAAAACATTTTTGTATTAATTTTTTTCTTCTTCATAATAATTTTTTGACAAATTACTTCTGTCTTGTATTGGCTACATTTATTACAGTATTTTTATAGAATATTAATTTTTATTTTACTGATTTTAATTAATTCTGAACTTTTCAAAGTCTAATAATATTTTAAATGATTTTAATTTTTAAATTTTAATTCAGAGTGTGTTTCCTGAAGGATGAAAATATCTATCATCCTTAATAGGTTTTTTTTTGTTGTTGTTGTTCTTTAGTTTTGCATTAACACATATATGACATCATAATAATCAACGTTCACTTGTTTGTGTTAAATGTATTAAAAATATTATAATCTTTAAAAACTTGCTTTCTATTAGTCACAATATAATCCAATTATGTTGTATTTTTATTTGAATGCCTCCATATCTATTTTCATACAACATTTGTTTGTAAAAACAATTCATAATATAGATTTTTATCTTTTTCTGTAAATTCCACAATTTTGTGCTTCTTTCTTTTACACTATCATATTCAAATTTACCCTCAACATTTTCATTTTTCAATTATTTATAAATTCTAACATTAAAGACTCTCACACAATTTTATAATGTTGTTTGATGTTATCAAAATTAATTCGCACATCATTAACATCAATCATAAGGTTACAGATTTTACTAACAAAATCAAACGATGAACATATTGTATATTTACCAAAACCAAGAATTTATTGTAGCATTTTCTCAATTAAACAACATGTTTCATAATAACCCCCCCCCTCAATCAACCATTAAATGTAATGGTTCATTCTCTTTTATGCAGTTTTATATTTGAAAAATCTGTACAGATGATCAGCAATCTGCTCAACAACAGAGAAATTTTTCTCTCTCTTGATGGCAAGATCACACCAGGTTTCAAGCCATACAAGTCAATCCCTCAAGGATCCCCGCTCAGTGCCCTTTTCTTCACAGCATACATTAACCCTCTTCTGATGGATATAGAAAAAAATTTCCCTGGAATTTTCCTTCCCTCTCTCAATATAAGCTTCAATGTATTTGCATATATTGATGACATCATGGTTGTGCTTCCCACCATTAAATACCTTCCTAATCTCATGAACATATTAAACAGAAATACAGCAAAACTTGGCCTACAAATAAATTTTAACAAATCTTCCATCTGGAAGATAATGTCTGGTAAACAAATTAACTCTCCCTTTTCTGCAAAACCCCAAAGATACCTAGGTTTTCCAATCTACAAAACTCCAACTGCAATGGCAAGAGAGATTCAAGATGCAATCCTACATTCAACTGAAGCCATCACCACTTCACTCTCTAGAGTATACCTTTCATTATATGGAAAGGTTGGCCTCCTCAACATGATCATAATGCCAAAAATCTCATATTATCTTCCATTCGTTAAAATGTCTAAACAGTTTCAAAATAAAATTAACCGATTATGCACCAAACTTCTCTGGAGAGGAAGGATGGACTGTCATTCCACTCAATACAAGCAATCATTTTACAGAAAACCCACAACACTCTACATAATCTGATCCTCTCCTGCGGATACTCTAACATTATTAAAAAAGTTACACCGACAGATCGTCCTCCACCCTTTTTCAGTTCATGGATAGCATCCCTAATACAACAACTACAACTTTATAACCCGATAATATTCTTTAACCTTAACCAAAAAATCACCTTATGGGAAGCATACAATATAATCAACTATAATCAACAACCCATTAAAACCAGCCTAAAAATAACCAACCAAAGACTCATTACACACTTCAAAAGATGGAGGCTGGAACCCAAATTCCTTGACTTCATCATTAAAATAAATCTTAATGCGCTACCCACGAATTGGTTTCTTTATCACCGAAGAGGTTTTACCAGCATTGACCCTATATGTGGTCTGTGTGCTCGTGAAGATGAAACCATAGACCATATTATACACCGGTGCCCAAGACTTAAAGCTCTGAAAGATATAATTATAATCAATTCCAACATAAGACCTGATATGATTTTCTCACTCGAAAATGCCATTCATAATGGTTTTTTTCAATAATAAGGCTTTCTACCTTTGTCCTTTATTCCATATGGATAGTGAGATGCAAAAGTCTCATGGAATTACCCCCACCACAAATCATACCATTGTTCTATCAAACGCTCAAAAAAATCAAGAAACGTGACCAGCTCCTTGCCTCCAGTAAAGTCTTTGCTGACACCTGGTCTTTAATTGCTCTTTCCTTTTCCTGATTATCAATTCCCACCTACCCAGCATTATAGAATAGTCATTTATAAAAGAAAATATTCATGTTTATATTAAAAATGCTAATACCATTAAACAAGTTCTTTGAATCTCTTCACTATACCTAACCACATAAGAGTATAACATTGTGCTCTCATAACATAATCTAGCCAGATGACATATAGAACATTATATAATCATATTATTGTACAATTTATTCATTTATTTATCCTTTATTTATTTATCTATTTATTGTTAATAATTTTTTTATTGAAATGAATGTTATGATTGATGTTAATGATATAGTATGCACTTTAGATGTACATGAAATATATGGATCAATTGATTGAACAGCATCTATTGAAATTATTTCAAATGTGTTAAGTTTTAAAAAATGTTAACGTGAAAATAATAACATTTATAACTGAAACATTAAGTTTTATGAACAAAAATATTTAAACAGTTTTTAAAAAGGATTTTTATAAAATGGATAATGGCTGACCAAGGGGTTTACCTACTGTTGCTTAAATATGTAATTATCTAATTTCTACATATGAAGAAAATATTCTACAAAAGAACATTATCATAGAAACATTACTGTATATTGATGTGTTGATGATATTTTTGTATGTGGCAGGTCAAATACAATTAAAGAGTTATTCAAAGAATTAAGTAATTTAAATGAATTAAAATGGATAAAAACTGATGAACATTGGATGGGCATTTCTTGACCTTAAAATAACTAGAAATTAATGTATGCTGGATTACTGTATGACCATTAAACCAATGGTAAAAAGAGGTTATATTCTATATAAATCAAGAGAGCCAATGTCACATAAAATGGTAGGTTTGAAATCTTTCTTATTTAGAAATAATAGTCTTTGCACATATATTTATTGAATAAAGGCAAAAATATGGAAATATATTCAAATGAATTGTTAAATGTTGGATGCAATTATAATCATACATATAATGATATTAAAAATTTTAATACAAGATAAAAGAATAATAATTTTAATAATAATATTGATCCCCTTGCTAATAATAAAAAATATGGATATCAATACCATATATTTTGAATGATCAAAAAAACTTTATAAGAAAGATTTATAAAGGTATATGTTATATTGCATTTACACACCTTCTACATAAGGCAAATTAATAAATAATTCTAAAGATAAAACCTCATTTATAAATAAAAATTGTATCATTTATAAATGAATATATAGGTGTGGTAGTGTATATAGAGGTGAATTGAATGGTACATTGGAAAAAAAGAACTAAAGAATACTTGCTGTTGTTAAAAAGAGTTCAGAAATCAAATCAAAAGTGCAAAGTAGATAATAATGTTTCAGCATCCATTTTTTATGACCATAATAATTTATGTATTTATGGTTTTAACTTCAATTACAACAAGTTAAAATATTGCAAATTGGACAAAAATAACAAAAAAAAATAAAAAAAGCTATGTTAATATACAAATACAAACATGATTTAATTAACAGGCAGGCAGCAAATGTTAAGATCATGGAATTGTGGGAAGGTTGGCCTTTCAAAGTGTTAGTTGATAAAGACTACAAGGATAATCGAAAGTAAGTAGAAATTTTTTTTAAATAATATCTGATTACTGTATTTATAAATATTCATTTATAGCTGAAATACACAGGCTTATATATACCTGTATCTATATATGTAATAAGCAGGATATGAGCACAGACTTTCACATGACCCACCACTCTCCACACTATCTCATAATACTGAACACCTGAACACACATATGTCAAAAAGATAAATAATTACCAATATATGTATTTCATGCTAAACCAGCAATCATTTATTTATATAATTGCGTATATTGAAGCAGTCAGATCTAAGTTCGATCCTAGCTTCACGATATCTCACCTGCATCCCACTTCAAACCCTAGTACTAACCGTGAATTTCTAAATGCAATGGGGCTTTATATGTTCAATATATGCTAGTGTCATTAAAAAACAGTATTATATAAATGTGTTCAAAACCAACTATTTTAATATTTAAACTAATCAATATCATTAATAAATTCATGATAAATTTATATATTATAACTGCATGACTTGTGTGTATGTATTTATAAATAATTATATATATATTGAACTGTGTTCGAATATGTGTGTTCGAAACACCGGCCTCTTAGGCAGAGAAGAACATACTCAGAGAGTATGTATGCCCAAACGATAGCTATAAAGTATATAACTAGCATTACATTTCCAGGACATAGCTTCTTTTCGACTGTTGAGTTCAACACCAAGTTCAAAGCACTTTTTTTTGTTTGTGTATAAACATGGGCACCAGCTATCTATTCAAGGATGAATAAATAACGCACTTTGAGCAATGGCCATTAACTCAACGCCTAAATCCACAACTAGCTCAGCTGTTTGTAATCACTAATAGATTATACATAATTAGTGGTTAAAGACTTGATAAAGAATTGTAAAAGGAATTTATAAAAAGAATTGTAAAAGAATTGATAAAAGAATTGACCGACAAATAAAGTTTAATTTTAAAGATAATTTATTAACCAACATTTATTTACTAAATTTAAACATTTTATAATTCTACTAAACACACACATATTTTAAATTAACATTTCTACATAGTTTAAATATTCCTATAGATTTAATAACAGAACACTCTAATTTAACTAATAAATATTGATATAATGATCACGCACATATTAACTCATGCACACATAATAATGATAATAAAGGACTACATAGCATTTGAAATTTAATCACACACATCAATAGTTCATTTATGTATGATATAGAGTTCATACAATTAGACTCTTGAAAGATTTGTATGAATTAATGAAATGCAATGGCTATTACAGTATAAACGAAAATAAGCAAATGTTTTACCTAGGATTTTGAACGTAGATTTAGCACTTTGTTTTCTTCTTGTTTGTTGTTTCTTCCAGTATAAATGGTTCCAGTATGAATGCCTCCAGCCAGCTGGGACGTTTCCTTGCTGAGTTTCCTGATTTTCACGATTATTACTATCGGAGACAATTAGATACTGACAGAGATTTTCTAAGATGTTAAGCTGACATTATTTCAGAGGCACATCTGCTGTTTTCATAGGACATCTGGGCTGGAGATAAATGTGCATTCCTAAGATCTTCTCAACACTGCATTTTGTTTGTTAACTGCTCAATTAATTTCTGAACTGCACTCACTCAATAAATTTGTGAACTGATCTCACTCAATTAATTTGTGGACTGCCTCACTGTCCGATAAAAAAAGTCTATTTATATCTGCAATGTGTTGTCGAAATATTTCCGGTGATAATCATTTATTAAACGTGTTGTTTTATTTTATTAATAACCATTGCCGTGTTTTTAATGATAATCTTTTATTACGCATACATTTTTATTTATTTACAAATTGCACATATATACACACATATATTTTTAATACAATTTACTATTTAGTTTTAACATTATTTTTTTCTTTAATTAAACTTGAATGAAAAGAGATTTGTACATTTTAACTTTTTAAATTATATTTTTACAAATACTAATAAAAACTCTTTACTTCCTTTTATAACCCTTAGTTTCATTTCTAAAACCAAGACTCCCCCTCCCCCCTTTTGATTAATTAATTGTAGCTTTTTTTTATTTCAAAAACTAATGCTAGAAAACTATTTAATTCTTATCTTTTTTCTAAAACAAAACTGCAATAAACTCTTCAACGTTTAATTTTATGTTTTCTTTTATGAACGATTATTTTAATAATATAATTTTAGATAAAATTATATGTGCCTATATCAATATAGGTACATTACACCACCCCTCCTTTTTGAGAGTAAAATGCATCATTTTTGACCATTTTATCTCTGTAAACATTAAATCTTAATTTATTTATTTTTTTATTTTATTGACATGTTATTTATTTGTTTAATTCGATCACTTTAATCAAACCCTTTATTTTATTCATTTATTTAATCCTATAATTGTTACTCTTAAATCATTCATTTGACCTACTTATTTAACTTGATTTTATTGATTTTTAACTGTTTATTTACAAGCATTTCTTCTTACGTAATATGTGCGTGGGGAAAAAAATCTTTTATTCAATAATGCCTCCTTGTTATTATTATTATTCCTAAATTTCATTTAGTATTATTACTGCCTGTCTGGTGGTTGTTTTTCTCTTTTCACTAACCTCAATGACCGGGCATTATATGTTCCTTTTTCCTCTATTCCCTGTGCTATCACAAACGCGTTATTACCATATTGCCGTTTGATGATATAAGGGCCATCGTATATTGGCTGGAATTTCTTGTATATATGTTTTTCAGGATGACTCACCGGATGAACTCTCACCATGACCTCATCTCCCCTCCTGAATATAGCCTTAGGTCTTCCCTGCCTCTGCTGCCATAGCCTGCCCATTTTTTTCTTAACCGGTTGAGCGCTTGCTTAGCAACTCTTCTCTGGTTGATTGGATTTATCCCCACTGGCAATTTAGTCTCAAACAGATGCGGAATATTTCTTCCAAATCCTGTAGACTCATTTCTTGACCGGTTTATCATGTTGATTATTCATGATGTTTCTTTCACCCATTTGCGATGATCATCCTGTATATAAACCCGAAATAGATGCCCCAACTCCCTCATAACCCGTTCACACGGATTAGACTGAAGGTTACGAATCAATGTAAGTATATGTCTTATTCCACATCTGTCCATCCATTTCTTCCATTCGCTAGATATAAATGGCGTTCCATGATCCGACATAATTCTGTCTGGAATTCCTACAGTTTTAAAGTATTGTTGCTCCAAAACTCGAATAGTCTGTCTTGCGTTCGCTTGGGCTACTGGATATGCTGCTACCAGCTTCGAAAACACATCATATGTTACCATGAGATACTTCATTTTATTGAATGGAGGCAGAGGTCCATAGAAGTCTATCGCTAGTAAGCTGTTCGGGCGTTGGGCATATATAGGTTGCAGTGGCCTGACTCCTGATGTGTTAGCAGGCTTGGTTGTTGAACATATTGTACCGGTCAAAAAGAAGCCAACACATCAACAAACCCAAACTCAAAGTCGGATTCAAACTCAGGTGGTTCAAACTGAATTCAAACCCAACTCACAAGCTCAGATCAAATCAATGGATGACATATATCGACGGTACATGACTATGCGCCAAGGAACTAGCTCAACGGATGATGATGATTAATGAGACTCCTGATCTAACTCTAATAAAGTATAATAAAATAACTAACAATCTTTATAAGTCAACTCATATATATATATATGTTCGGGTTGCCAATACAGACAGTGAGCATTAATATTAAAATAATTTGAATAAGAAAGAAAGTTTTAAAAAAAACCAACTGTGTTAATAAAATGTTTAATAATAATTATAATTTTGTTCAACTTTTAGATTGTGATTATATAGATTACCTCTAGTCTTTAAACAGAATTTATATTTACAACAAGAATGGCAGTCCTTATTATATGCCAATACTATTACGCAATATTATATGATAAATATATGTCTATGCCCCCAACAAGAAAATAAAGGTAGATAAAGGTATTTGCCTATGACTGAAATTATTATTCTGATTCTAAAGGAAAGAATGTGAGATTTATTTTCACATTCGCAAATCAATTCACAAAGAGCAAGATACGTATCTAGGGCATAACTTTAATATTTAATAGAAAACTTATTTAATTATAAATAAACATGAATTTGTTCGACTTTAATAAAATCAATTCATCACGATTTACGAGCATGAGAGCGGGCTTTACTGGAACTGAAAAATAAACGGTACTGACGACTTATGAGCTATAAGAATAAATATGAAAAATAATGGCTTATCTGTGATTTGAGAAAATAGCAGGGCTGCTTGTATTTGACAAGTCTTCGATGCCCTATATGAAGGATCCATAGAACACAGGGAAAACCAGGTCGGGTCGTAGCCTCGAACCTTTGGTGTTCCAAAATTAAAACAAGCAAGTGGAGGAAGTGCTTTCTTCCTAGATAATTAAACTAATAGAAATATCACCAAGGACAAGCCTATGAAACAGGAGATGGCTCGCGTCAGCAACGTTCGGAAAATGATGACTTGGCAATCATCGTATTTAAATAATAATACCATAAAGAGTGCTCTACATGATGACCTAATCAAGTTAAATTAAAGTCAAACGTGCTTTAATCAAAAAGTATTTAATGCAATTAGAAATTATATTAATTATGCCCTAAATCCCATGCCCTTCCTGAATATTACTAGAAAGTATAAAATTTGAATTAGAATATATATATATTCATTTAATTCCTTTATCAACCTTTTTGTGAAACAATAAATTAATGTGAATAAATAACTATTATAAATTCAGTAAAGTGGCCAGGAGCATAGGTTAAAATTGAGCTAATAATTTGTTGTTATTAGCCATTAATAAAATAGCAAAAATTGTACAAATCATTCAACTCGATAATTAATAGAACTGTATCAAAATAGTTCTAGTGGGTAAGAATTACTGTAAAAATAAATATAATATTATTTAACAAGGCAAATGCAATGAAGGAAATTATTATAGAGTTGAAGTTATTATTGGCATATAATAAAAAAATAAACAACATTAATAAATCACACAATAAATATATATATAATATAATAAATGAACCGCCATCGTAAGAAAAGAGAAAGTTAAATATTAAATTTAAAGACTAGAGATTAAGATACAGACTTACTACATAATTTAAAATAACATTAACAAAAAGACAATTTTACAGTAGATAGCTTAAAGATGTTTTAACTTAAAGTTCAGAACTGGCCAGGTTCAAAAGGAAATATATTACTATTTCTTCATGGTTGACTTCTGAGTTTCCACAAGGCGGAGTCCAGTTGGATGAAACGTATGCGCGCATTTTGAAAATTAGGTGAATAGCATTTTGATGGATTTCTCTAAGGTTTTGGCAGCTTACGATTGGTATATATACTTTTATATTGCAGCCACATTAAAGATTTTCAGGGGACTTAAGGAACCGTAGTCAGACTCTTGAAGTTAAGCCCCCCCACCATGGTAGAAACACTATTTTACTTCATAATTTAACTGGGTGGCTTCTTCTCTAATGAAATATATATGGCTTCTCTTAATGAGGAATAATAGCTGCTTGGAAACTTTTCCTGGGCTCTTTATACTGTATCTGATGCCTTTAGGCTAAATCAATCTTACAAAAAATTTACTAGTTGTTTTTAGATACATTCCTTTGATAAGGCTTTCAAACTCATTAACTTGAATTCATTTTCTAATTAGAAAATGAATTTTTAATATCAGAAAATGATTTTAATTAGGACCGTCCTAACATTTTAAAGACTTATCTATTTCTAATTAATAAAAACTTTAACCATTGTTTTGGAAAGAGAAAATCTGAAAGCTTATCGAAAGAATGTAGCTATTAATCACTAAAATTTTAACATATTATTTAAAAGTAAACTAAACATTCCCGATGCAATGAAACTTTCGAACAATTATATATTTTTAAACATTTATAAATATATATACGCACAATCCACGCAGTTATAATATATATAAATTCATGAATAATTCTAACATGAATTTATTAATAGAAATGATTAGTTTAAATCTCAAATGAATTAATTTTAACACACATTTATAATAGTTTTTCTTTAAGGAAACTAGCGTGGACTGAACGTATAAAGCCCCATTGCATCAGAAATTCAAGGTTAGTACAAGGGTTTGAAGTTGGCTACATGTGAAAGATCATGAAGCTAGGATCGAACTTAGATCCGACTGCTTCAATATGGTGCATCTACCAATCACGTCTGTAATATTGGCATTCATTCCTGGCCAGTAAAACCAATGACTCAGCCATCCACTTTATTTGCCCCATAATGTCCGAAAGTGTTATGCGCATATTTAATCATTTGCTCTCTCATGGCGACCGGAAGAATAATGCATGTTTGTTTTTTTTCGTAAACATGCTGTAAGAGTCCTCCCTTTAGACAACAGTGATTTCAGTCCCTCCACAGTGGATTATTGGCTGTTTTCATTACAGGCTGATTGCGTAAATACTCTATTATTTGTTTGCAATCGTTATCTTCCTCTTGCTGTTCCTTTAATTTGTGCAACTCGTTTTCTATCCCATTTCTTTTATATATTTTGGCAGCAGCTATATACGCTCTGTTGCAACTCAAGTATTGTTCTTGAGATACTGGATATCGGCTTAAGGTGTCTGCCACAATATTCTCTTTGCCACGACAGTAAGCCACTTTGTAATTAAATTCTTGCAGAAATAAGCTCCACCTTATTAGTCTACTATTATTCAAGAAGCTGTGATTAATAAATTCAAAGCTCTTATGGTCAGTGACTACTACCACTTCAGAGCCTACTAAATACTGCCTGAATTTCTTGAATGCCCACACAATAGCCAAGGCTTCTTTCTCAGTTACAGTGTAGTTCACTTTGGTCCTCTTAGTAAATGGCTAATGAAACAAAGAACTCTGTGCTGTCCCTTGTCCTTGCTGTCCATTTGTACAAAGAATGGTTTGTCGAAATCGGGATATGACAGCATAATTTTATTTAAAAATCCTGCCTTCACACTCTGAAAACTGCGCTCATGCTGCTCATTCCACACCCACGATTTCCCTTTTCTTAATAACTGCAATAACGGCTCCATGTCAAGTGAAAAATTTCTATAAAATCGATTATAGAAATTACAGTGTCCGAGAAAAGATTTAATATGTTTTTTATTCCAGGGTGTGGGGAATTCCTGTATTGCTCGGATTTTTTCAGGATTAGGTAATATCTCTCCTTCTGTAATTATATGACCTAAAAACTTAACCTCATCAGTCATTATCTTACTCTTATTTAAATTAATTCAAATTCCCTTTCTCTCACACTCCCCTAGCAACATTTCTAAATGCACAAAGTGCTCATCTATACTTTCCGATGCCATCACAATGTCATCTACATACATTATAACTAAATTCTTAATATCATCTGACAATACTTGATCCAGACATTGTATAAGCCCTGCCCCACTATTTTTTAGCCTGAAGGGAATCTGGTTGAAATTATATGCACGTCCGTTATATTTAAATGCCGTATATTTCCAATCCTCTTGATGAAGTTTGATTTGCCAGTAGCTGGCAGTTAAGTCAAACATCAAAAATATTTTCTTATTTTGAAATTTCAATAATAATTCGCTCATAGGTGGTGGAGCATTAGTATCAGCTATTGTTATCTTATTTAACTGCCGTGCGTCCAAACATAACCGAATTGATCCATCTTTTTTTTTTACAGGTTCGATGGGGTTATTAAAAGGAGACGAACATTTAGATATAATCCCCCATTTAAGCATTTTGTTTATTTGTTCTTCTACTTCACGTCTATATTGATGAGGTATGGGATATGCACGGGCTTGATATGGTTGGTCTTTCATAAGCCTTATCCTGTGTTCATACCCTTGGATTACCCCCGGAACCTCGGAAAATATGTTTCATATCTATTGAAAAGTTTCTTCAGCTGGTCTCTTTGATTGTCATTTATGCATTTTGACTCATCCACCTTTTCCCCTATCTCTATTTCCATTACTGCGTTTTGTGCATCACTCTGTCTATTTATCTCATCCTTCTGGTGTTTTGTAAATGGAATTATTACGTTGTTTATTTCTTCCCTGCCATGTGTAATTTCACCATGCCTGTTTGGATGCCAACTTCGCTTTCTTACCATTAGCCAACAAAACATATACTGTTTTTAAAAGCAATATTTTAATTTCCAGGTCAATGTCACTTATTTTATTAAACATTTCCTGTGACATTACTGATACCTGACTCCCCGAATCAAACAATGCACTAGTTGCAACCCCCCTACCTTTATCTCTATCTTCAGACAGCTCTGAGGTGCCATCACGGGCATGCTTTCTTCTCCACTACATACCAGATTCACTACTTGTGTACAATCAACTTCTGCATTTCCATCCTCATCTTGACCATCCACCATCCCCCTATTGTTGTCCAATGCCATTAGTATTTCAGCCATCTGCTCTACTGTTTTCTTGCCAATCATCATTTGTTCCACCTTCTCAGGTAAACCATGCCTAACTATACGCATAATATGCTGCTCCGATAATTTGTATATTGTGATTGATCTCAATTTTGCTATTTGTCTACGAAAAATGTAATAAATAACTCCCCCATCTGCCACCTGTCCTGCTCTACTTGAAACTTAACCTTTTCCTGCAGCTCCTCCCCCCAATAGTTTGCCAACAACGAACACTTGTATTCACCGAATGTTGTCGGTTTTACATGTAATGAATTCCATCAGAGTTGGGCTTCTCCCTGTATGTGACTGCAAGCTAAAGCAATTCTTGCTCCCTCACTTAAACTCTTCAAAGTGCAATAACATTCCAAGCTCTCTAAATGATCACTCAGATTCTCCCCTCCATTCCCTGAGAATGCTTTTATCTTTAGCAGCTGATTTACTGCCTCCATTTTATGTATGTGCACTCATGTTTTCCCATTCTCATGTTCTCTTTTTAATGCCTCTATTCTTTTTATTACTTCCTCCAGCTCTATATCTTTTCCCATTTTGACACCATGTATTTCACTTTTTATTTCAAACTAGCGCTTACATTAAACTAAATTTAAATACAACTTATTTATTTATTTTTCTTACTAAGACGGAAACTCATGCTAACTCCACCCTTTTAGTCCTTTTCTCTACCCAATTTAATGCTTTAACTTTGCCCAAATATCAACTGACTCTGATTTGATAGCATAAATGTCAAAATCCTTTTCATTTCGAAAAAAAAAATTTCGGTCAATTCTTTTTTTTTTTAAATTAAAACACTTTTACATACATGATTTAACTTTCTAGATTTTTATTTTCAATAAGAACAAAGTATTTAATTAACTGTCCTTTATGACAAGTTCGGCCCATGTTGGGTAAAGCCATTTAAACCGCGTTCGAATATGTGTGTTCGAAACACTGGCCTCTTAGGCAGAGAAGAACATACTCGGAGAGTATGTATGCCCAAACGATAGCTATAAAGTATATAACTAGCATTACATTTCCAGAACATAGCTTCTTCTCGACTGTTGAGTTCAACACCAAGTTCAAAGCACTTTTTTTATTTGTGTATAAACATGGGCGCCAGCTATCTATTTATTAATAACGCACTTTGAGCAATGGCCACTAACTCAACGCCTAAATCCACAACTAGCTCAGCTGTTTGTAATCACTAATAGATTATACATAATTAATGCTTAAAGACTTGATAAAGAATTGTAAAAGGAATTTATAAAAAGAATTGTAAAAGAATTAATAAAAGAATTGACCGACAAATAAAGTTTAATTTTAAAGATAATTTATTAACCAACATTTATTTACTAAATTTAAACATTTTATAATTCTACTAAACACACGCATATTTTAAATTAACATTTCTACATAGTTTAAATATTCCTATAGATTTAATAACAGAACACTCTAATTTAACTAATAAATATTGATATAATGATCATGCACATATTAACTCATGCACACATAATAATGATAATAAAGGACTACATAGCATTTGAAATTTAATCACACACATCAATAGTTCATTTATGTATGATATAGAGTTCATACAATTAGACTCTTGAAAGATTCGTACGAATTAATGAAATGCAATGGCGATTACAGTATAAACGAAAATAAGCAAATGTTTTACCTAGGATTTTGAACGTAGATTTAGCACTTTGTTTTCTTCTTGTTTCTTCCAGTATGAATGCTTCCAGCCGGCTGGGACATTTCCTTGCTGAGTTTCCTGATTTTCACGATTATTACTATCAGAGACAATTAGAGACTGACGGAGATTTTCTAAGATGTTAAGCTGACATTATTTCACGGGCACATCTGCTGTTTTCATAGGACATCTGGGCTGGAGATAAACATGCGTTCCTAAGATCTTCTCAACACTGCATTTTGTTTGTTAACTGCTCAATTAATTTCTGAACTGCACTCACTCAATAAATTTGTGAACTGATCTCACTCAATTAATTTGTGGACTGCCTCACTGTCCGATAAAAAAAGTCTATTTATATCTGCAATGTGTTGTCGAAATATTTCCGGTGATAATCATTTATTAAACGTGTTGTTTTATTTTATTAATAACCATTGCCATGTTTTTAATGATAATCTTCTTTTATTTCACATACATTTTTATTTATTTATAAATCGCACATATATATGCACATATATTTTTAATACAATTTACTATTTAATTTTAACATTATTTTTTTCTTTAATTAAACTTGAATGAAAAGAGATTTGTACGTTTTAACTTTTTAAATTATATTTTTACGAATACTAATAAAAACTCTTTACTTCCTTTTATAACCCTTAGTTTCATTTCTCAAACCAAGACTCCCCCTCCCCCCTTTTGATTAATTAATTGTAGCTTTTTTTTAATTTCAAAAACTAACGCTAGAAAACTATTTAATTCTTATCTTTTTTCTAAAACAAAACTGCAATAAACTCTTCAACGTTTAATTTTATGCTTTCTTTTATGAACGATTATTTTAATAATATAATTTTAGATAAAATTATATGTGCCTATATCAATATAGGTACAATATATATTCGTTATAAAGTTTCATTGCATCGGAATGTTTTATTTTACTTATACCAGTTTGTTCAAATTTCACTGATTAAAAGCTACATTGTTTTGATAAGCTTTCAGATTTCCCACTCCCAAAGACAATGGGGAAAGTTTTATTAATTAGCAAAAAGATAATTTAAAATGTAAAGATGGTTCCTAATTAAAATCGTTTTTAGATTTACAAATTCATTTTCTAATTAGAAAATGAATTCAAAGTTAATGAGTTTAAAAGCCTTATTGAGGGAATGTATCTAAAATCAATTAACAAAAATTTGTAACTTTGATAAAGTAAGAAGATTTAGCTGGAAGGCATTGAGAGTCAGTATAGGTGGGAAACCAGAGAACAGGTATAAATTAGCCCGGAAAAGTTTCGAGAGGGAGAAGCCATATTTGTTTTGAAAGAAGTTCTATTAGAAGCTATGTGTGTCTAAAATTATGAATCTTTATAGTGTCTCCATCATGGTGAGGGGCTGGTGAGGGGCTAACTTTGGGAATCTGACTGCTGGACCCTGAAGTCCCCAGAAGATCTTCAATGTAGCTGCTAAACTAAACTTTTTCCACACCAATTGTGCTGCCAAAACCTGAAAGAATCAATTCAAATGCCATTCACAAAAGTTTAAATGCATGCCTACATTTCTATCCAATTGGACTCTGCCATGTGAACTAAGGAACCAACCATGAAGGAATGGTAATATCTTTTCTTTTGAACTGCCACTTTCTATCCAGTTCTGAACTTTAAGTTAAAACACCTTTTAAGCTACCTACTGTATAATTTTCTTTTTATTTATGCTACCTTAAATTATGAAGTAATTCTTTCTCTCTCTCTCTCTCTAAATTCTTTAAAATTAATACTTTGTTAACTTTTCTTTCTTACGATGGTGGTTTGTTTCACTAACTGTATTATATATATATTTATTGAGTAATTATTAATGTCATTGATTTTTGATTATTTGCCAATAGCTTCAAATCGATAATAATTTCTTTCATTACTTGCCTCATGAAAATAATATAATATTAAGTTTTATAGTAATTCTTCCCCACTAGAACTAATTTAATACAGTTCTATTAATTATCGCGTTAAATAATTTATTAAATGTTTGCTATTTTTACTAATGGCTGATAATGAATATTGGCCATTTTCTAACGTATGCTCCTGGCTACTTTATTGAGTTCCAAACATTTATTTATTCACATTAATAATGTTAAAATGTTTTATTAAAGGTCGATAAAGAAAAGTAAATGAACATATTATAATTCAAATTTTATACTTTCTATTAATATTCAGGAAGGGCATGATATTTAGGGTATAATTCATATAGTTTTATAATTGTGTTAAGTACTTTTTAGTTAAAGCTCATTTGACTTTAATTCAACAGGATCAGATCATCACATAGAGCATTCTTCATATAAAAATGGGTTTTATTACTTCAACATGATGACTATCAAGTCATCATTTTTCGAAAGTTGCTGACATGAGACATCTCATGCTTCACAAGGGCAGAAAGACTTGTAAAACGCAATCCACCCTCTTACTTAAATCACCGACAAGCCATTATCTTTCATATTCATTTTGATAGTTCATAAGACGTCAGTACCATATACTTCTCAGTTCCAGTAAAGCCCACTCTCATGCTCATAAATTGTGATGAATTGATTTTATTAAAGATGAACAAATTCATATTCATTTATAATTAAGTATGTTTTCTATTAAATATTAAAGTTATGCCCTAAATATGTATCTTGCTCTTTGTGAATTGATTTACGAATGTGAAAATGAATATCACATTCTTTCTTTTAAAAATTAAAATAATAATTTTGGTCAGAACCAAATACTTTTGTTTACCTTTATTTACTTGTCAGGGCATAGAGCATATAATCCTCCTATAATATTGCGTAATAGCTATTGGCATATAATAACGAATGCCATTCTTATTGTAAATTATAAATTCCATTTAAGGACTAGAGGTAATCTATATAATCTTAATCATAAAAGTTGAACAAAATGTTTATTCTTATTAAACATTTTATTAACATATTTGGTTTTTAACTTTCTTTAATATTCAATAATTATTTTAATATTAATGCTCGCTGTCTGTATTGGCAACCCGGACATACATATATGAATTGACTTATAAACATCCTTAGTTATTTTATTATACATTATTAGAGACAAATCAGAGGTCTCAGATCATCATCATCTGTTGAGCTAGTTTCTTGTTGCATAGTCATGTACCATCAACATATGTCATCCATTGATTTGATCTAAGCTTGTGAATTGGGTTTGAATTCAGTTTGGTCAGGAGTAAAATCTTTGGTTAGACTGGGTTTGAAACCAACTTTGAGTTTAGATTATTGTGTGAATGTTTTGACTGGTACAGTGGTTATGTTTTTGGCAGCCATTGATTACTATAGCTTGCTGTGGGTGGCAATATATATAGTGAGTTTTGCCTGTTTTAACAACAGTTATACACAAGCATAAGAGGCGGAAGCCATGTAATGTTTATTGGCTTAAAACCAATCCTACCTAATAGGATAGTGGTGGCTATGGTTATTAAAGAACCAAAGACACCAAAATGTATGGATATTAAACTGCATTCAGACCCATGTCACTATATAAGCTAATGGGCTTGGATTGAAAACATTAAGGTATTTTCAATTTAAGACTCATAGATGTTGTAGCTAAATGGAGATAAAAGGAGGTTGCTGGAGGGTTGCATTAGATCCTGAGATCTAGATGCAGTGCTCTCAGATCCAAGGCTCTTCACTGACGGTCATAAGCCAGAAACTAGTCTGGGGATATTGGGTGAGTAGGCACTGGATGGGGATTTTATGCACAAGCCTTCTGGCATCCATTGATTACTCTAGCTTGCTGTGTGTGGCAATATATATAGTGAGTTTCACCTGTTTTAACAATAATTATGATATTTTATTTATATAAAACATTTTGCTGACATTTTTATTTTTACTAATTTTTGATAATCAGTATATTTTTAATTAAATATTTTTCCATTCATGCTTTTATATTCCACTTTAATACAACACTTTTGTTTGCATGTGCCAAGACACTTATTGCTAAGACTTAATTACAGGTATTATTTTCTAGAATACAAAGAATTAAAAATAAATATCAGTCATAAATTGAATATGTATAGGAGCTTAAAATTTCCATCATCAGGTGTGAGGAATGATGGTGAATACAGATTAAACAGAGATCTTTATCCTTTAGATGATATTAGTTGTACATACTGGATATCTATTTAAGTTTTCTACTAGTTATCTATTTTAAGAAATCTTAAGTCTAGCGATGAAATTTTAGTTTGTGAATATGTCAATATATGCATATTAGCTTATGAATATGTCATTATATGCATAAATTTAAATTATTACAAAACGTCATATGTATTTTTTTGCTTCAATGAATGCCTCTACTGGTATGAATTTTAAATGTATTTTTAATAACATTGGAGAATAAATAAAAAATATGTATACCAATAGAAAAAAATAGCTGCTTTTATAATATGTTTTAATTTTAGTCTAAACTTTGTAAACTTTATTTACTAAAGAAGATCTTTGATTGGCATTCATTTTTTTAACGAAATCAAATTCTTATTAAAGACAATTTAATAGTTCTAAAAATAGATGTCTGATTTTCGACTAATTACTATATATGCTAGTTGTATTCTGCCCGAATATAGAGGGAATAATTGGGAAATTGAGCATTGTGATTAAACAATAATAATTGATCATCATTAATGATAATTTATCATTGCTTGCCACCATCTTAACAATGTATTTTTTGATATATAGATATTTAAAGCTGCATCATAGATTTAGTAATCTCTTTGTTAGAACTGATTTTCCTTCTACTATAGTAATAAGTAGTCAATGGGCATTTTATGACAGAGGAAATAAAATTATAAGACGAGTTTATGGATAAATGACCACTTGCTGCCAAAAAGAAACTATTTTGTACTTTATTCATTGATTACTCAACTGTTTATTTAGTAATCATTATCATCACAAATATTCACATAGTTTGGCATGATAATATATATATATATATATATATATATATATATATATATATATATATATATATATAAATTATCTGAACATGATATTTTAATATTATATAAACCAGAATAATATATATATACCACAATTTTTATCTTTTATAGATAGAATCTTAAGAAAATGTTAAGAATATCTGATAAAATTGAATATTTTTTTAATATATTGGAAAAAAATCCAATTTTTTTTAATTTTAGAAGTAATCCAACTGCTAATTAAAATGTTATTGCCCATCTTACTGAGCAAATGATATTTATGAATCAACAATTTTAATAATAATGATTGTGGTCATTAAACATAGGTAAATAAATAAAACATAATATAACTCCATATGTTAGATATTGATTTTTAAAAACAGAGATAATAAATGCCATAATAAATTACAGGCAGAGTTAAAAAAACAACAATTATCATCTTCCTTATGTGGTTTAACAGACATCTGAATGTGCCTATATCTGCTAAAAGAATCTATTATTGTTAATATTAGTTTTATAAACATAATAATTATCATTAAATTATTTCAAATAAATTGATTGTTGTTATGAATATTGGAATAGTAAAATGATATGAGCATAATGAATTGTTAAAGAAAAACATGTAGTAAAATAAATCACTGTTATAATGAATGAAATTGTTTAGGCCTAAAAATCCCCCACCCCCAAATTCTATCAACCAATTTTATTTCTCCACATTTTCAAAGATATTGATAAAATGTTCATGTTTCAGATAATTACAGGATATTATTTTGACCAAACTAGACTTTATAGATACATATCATTTGCAAAATATTGAACCATTTTGGAGAAGCAGATTTATTTCATGATGCAAACATTATTTCCAAGGTACTCTTTTAATATGATAGTGCTATATTATATGCAGTTTAAAAATCAAATAGTGTTTTAAGAATTAAGGACAATGCTACAAGTCTCTCATGACTGCTGTCATCACCTGATTTATATATTAATTAGCATTTATAAACCAATTTAAAGCAGCAATTGAGAGCTTTATATTTTCAATTAATATTTGCCAGCAAATGTGGATTTTTAATGTGGGAAATAAATTAAATATTTTATAAACTATTCAAATAATATATAAAATTCTACTAAAATAAAATTATTTTGACACAAGTAACAATAAACGTATCTTGCTAATAAAACCTAGATAAAATGCAATTAGCCTTTATATTGATAAAATAATTTTGAAAATTACTTTTTATACTATATTTACATGACATAAAATTTTGTCTATCTATCTGGAGTCCAAATTTGGGAAACATTTTTTTCATATTACAAAACAAGCTCAATATTTTTTTCTAGTAGGCAATTTACCTTACTATACAATATAGTCAGTAAAGATGTACATAACTATTCTACATGAGAAATTAAGACAAATCACAAACTGTAAGCCATTAATAACTATTTTTATTAGTCTAGTAAAAGTGTGATTGTTTTTCTAAAAATGATGATGAAAATACTTTTTTTCTGAAGTGCTTTGCTTAAAACTGCTTTACATTCACTATAAGTTTTTGTCATTAAATAAATTCATATATGTGTGTGTTTTAATATTTGTTGGTAATCATACTTTCTGTTATATGTTATTATATGTAAACATAACAAAAAGAAGGATCATATAGTATAAAAAATGTGCAAAAGTTGAATCTAAATAGTAAACTTAGCAGGTGCACTTAGTGATCAATTTGAGATAAAAATCAATGAGATTTAAACAAAGCAAAAATTGATGATTCTTAAACATACTAGTAAAAGACTTGTTGAATATTTAGAATTTCATTAAGAAAAAATGAAAAAAGTGAGAAAGAAATTAAAACAATAATCATAAAGTAATTATACTTTTGAAACAGATTTTGATCTTCAAAGAAACGAATAAAATGTATTTCAAAATAGTGGCTTTAAATTGTTTAGGGGAAGGGTGTATAGTTAATCAGATAAAATTAAAAATGCAAGTGTATTAAAAACAAATAGTTGAATAAAAACATTTATTGAAAAAATTAAGACAAAAAATTAAGATTAGATACAATCATAAAGTTAGAATAATAAAAATTGAATGTTATTTAATTCAGTGGTAACAGTAGCAGAGACAAGAAATAGAGGTTATTAAATTAATTCATTGATATTTAAAGAAAAAATAAATTTGAGTTTGATTAATTAAATACAACTGCTGTAACCTACAATTTTTAAAATCCTTTTATTGAACTTAAGATTTCTGTTTATTTGAGTTAAATCTTGTAATGACTCTTAAATATTTCTACTGAACATATTTATTCAAATTTTGTACACATGCTGATTTTGATGACAATACAATATTTTAGATTGTCATCCCTAATAATGTTAGTGAAACACATCTTAAATTGCACTCAAATTAGTCTGGTGTGTTCTGAATCAGAAACATATAGACAGTGAAATATTTTTAACCAGGCATTTTCATTTAATGTAAGCAAAAAAATTAGGGACATATACAGTTATTTAAAATAAAACCAGAAAAAAAAAAACGAAATAAAGGATGAAATCTTAATTAATCTTTGGTTTATTTACTTTGAACTTACTTATTTAAACTACTATCTTAATAAAAACAAAAATCATGTAATTGACTTTAAGCACTTTCATTTAATTTGAGAAAAAAAAAATGAAGGGTATTTACTTAAAATTAAAAAAAAATAAATAAAAAAAAAAAAGGAATAATGAAGTCTTAATTTTTTTGGATTCTTTACATAAAACTTGCTTAATAAAAACAAAAATATTGTAACCAATTTTTAATCTACTTCTGCTATACAAATGGTTTTTTTTTTAATTTTGTACTTGTGTTTGGTATAGATAACATGGCAAGATTTCATGGTTAAAATGAACATTTTTTTTTAAATTATATGCATGATCAGTTTTAATGATAATACAATATAACAATGTATTATCACAGGATGGTTGGGTCTAATAGTGTTGGTAGACCGCAATTTAAACTGCATTCAAATCAGTTTGGAAAGTTTTGAGTCTTGCACTAATAGACAACATTATATTTTTTTAATAAGACACACTCATCTTTCAAAGCAACCTTTATTGTTAAAGATTACCCAAAAGTCTTCTGGATCTAATTACCCAATGTGATTGCAAAGCATTCAAAGCACAAAAAAAAAAACAATCATTAATCTTGTTTACAAAAGGATACCCTCCAAACAACAATTACATCCAAAAAAGTTACTATGATTTTGCCCAATGTGTATCTATACCTGGGTCTTCATGGCCCAACTGCCAAAATGTTATCCATAGCCCAATGATTCCACCCCCTGGGACCTCAAAGTGAATACTCAAGCTTCAGCTGAATAGGTGGACAAGTCCAGCATTGCACCAACCACTACAACAAGCAATGAGATCCAAGGCCCAAGTCTACATGACTACAAACTCTCAACCCACAGCTGAGCCAAGCAAAGACCATTCTGGATACCTCTGTCTACCAATTTAACAGTTTAGATGTGCAAGGACCATATTCAGTTTACCTGCACAAACTTGGAAAGCCAACACAGGAAAACATAATGAATAATGAGCACTGATTTGCACTGCCCAAAACCAACCTATGAAGGAGGCATAGCAGCCCATCAAAAAGGAAAATGGTGCAGAAACTTTGACCAGATACCCTCCCAGCAGGTTTTCAGGTAGCAGCAACAATTGTCAACAGCCAGCATCATAAACCAGACTCTTGGTGACCATACCTAACCACCTGTGAGAGAGAAATGAGGAGAGAAGACCTGTGCCCACAAAATATTACATCAAAACTCCATCAATGTTACAAAAATTGGCAGTGGCCCAAAGCAGACCAACTGCCTTACAAATGCTCTAAGTCTGAAGTTAAACTCTTGAAACCTAATAATAGTGAGCATAAATCAACACTAACCTAACAAATAATCCAACAAGGGGTGTAGTAGCCCCTCAGGATGATGTCCAAATGAAGGTAGTGACTTTTCTCTTCCTGGCAGGTATTGCTGGGCTAGACAATGATTGCTGACCATCCCTACAAATGAACAAATCCCCTCATGACCATCATCACCACACCTGAGGGAAAAAGGGGGAGTGAAAACTCATGCCAACTAATATAAACTTTGCTTCATTGTAGTATTGAAATCAAACTAGATTTGCATGCACACCATGAGAATAAATCATTGTCCATATCTTCTTGCACACTGAGGTCAATGGAACTGAAAATCTGCTTTTAATCATTATCAATCTCCCTGTGTCTGCAAATTTTCACAATACCTGTTCAACCCACCAACTGTAAAGTCCTTCAGGGTTTACAGTGACTCTTATTTGTTGATACTAACTTGGCTTCTGCTTGATTGAATTTTAGGTCTTGCTTAGTAATCAAAGATTCAGTTGTATAATCTGAAAGTTTGTCGTTAAACTTTGAAATGTTCTCAATAATTATTGCTTGAAAGAGGATAAATAAATTGCAGCTTCAATGTTTCTGTTTAAGTCTAAAACATTATTTATACTAATTTTGTTTTTGAATTATTCCTTTTTTGCCAATGAATCACTTTGGTGTAATTCTGTGTTGATTTAAAAAAATTTTTTTTTTAATTTTTGAGGCCCCCAATCCATTGGAAGTGAGCTAATAACTTCTGTTCTGATCATGAGAAAAATCTGATTTTTGTGCAGGAAGATATCTTAAGTCATCATCTACAATGTTTAATTTTAAAATTGAGATCGAATTAAAATTTAAAATAATTTTCTGATTTGCACTATTTAGCCGCATTTGGCAACTTCTGGTTCAACATCACAATATCGTATCTTTTTTCCTATGAACAATTTAACATTGGAATTTTTTTTTCTTTAGTTTTATGTTCAATTTTTGTATCTATAATAATCCCTAGACCATTTTTTGTCTTTCCTGACTGGTTTGCAGTCATAGAAACTTATTTCATGTTTTTAATATTTGATGCAATGATGAAATTCTTAAAACCGTCTTTGTTTACATTTTATTTTCCACGTTTTCTATGAGCTTTAATGTCCAATGATTTCTTTGTTTATTCTAACAAAAAATTTGTATTTCTAAGTGTCTTTATTATTTTTAAAATTATTTGGTTTGATTTAAAATTATTTTCCAAGGTTTTCTGTTGTTCTAATGATTCCTATAATTATTTAAGCTAGCTTTTGCCTATTTCTAATGGCAGCCATTTGTATAACTGGACCAATAGATACTCTTAATTATTCTTGAGTGAAAACTGTTTTAAAATTTCTTATAAAGATGAAAAA
This sequence comes from Epiperipatus broadwayi, assembly GCA_028023455.1. NCBI lineage: Eukaryota > Metazoa > Onychophora > Udeonychophora > Euonychophora > Peripatidae > Epiperipatus > Epiperipatus broadwayi. The sequence continues at coordinate 3,668,719 of JAQFVV010000125.1, read as the reverse complement.
ACAATAAACAGGTATTCACTTACATCTTGGTAAACTTTTCTTCTATGAATCCAAAATTGGACTATAACTTTGGTGAATAAAACAGAGAGCCTGTAACAATGTAAACTGGAGTCCCAGCCCTCCAGTGGACCAGAAAGCACATTTATTTAGTATAAAGAAGAATTTTTTGGAGCATTTATAGTTGAATAAAATAGAAAAAAAAAGTATGTAATCTTAAATTACTTTTGGATTATTTATATAAACTTGCTTTTCGTAACTGACTGCCTTCATAAAAACAAAATTTTTTTAAATGATTTTATATGATTTTATTTTACATATATCCAGGGACTAAAAAATGAAAATATATATATATTAAAATATTTTTTTAAAACATGCTTTTATTTCATCTGAAGACTAATGCAGTAGAAAGCAAAATACCCCCCCCCCTAAGACCAAAATTTAGGTTGTTTTATCTAAATTTAAATAAAAGTGTAGGGCATCCATGACATATTATTTAAAGTTATAGATAGCAATCAAAGTTATAGTTCAAAAAGAATGTATGTTTTGCTTTTTGTTACATTGTCCTCAAATTAAATAAATTCAAACATTTTATTAATTGATGTTCAAATGAATGAATATATAGTATAAATAAATAAAATAAATGAACTAATTGATAAATAAGTTTTAAATTGTGCTTTATGCAAAAGAAAAAGAATTATATGGCTGAGCACTTTCAGAGAACTTTAGTCTCCATATTCATAGCCTACTTTAAGTGAAGTTTAGCAGTAATTTATGCAAAATTTATGCAATGTTTTTTTTTTTCTAAAGACCATTTTCTGGTGATTGTAAAGCATAATTCTTTTCAGTTTATTGAATAGATTTCATTTGCAATAAAGCATGCCTTTTTAATCTTTCGTTTTATATCATTATGTTCAAGTGCAATTTAAAACTTACCATTCAAAGGTGAAGTAAAAAAAATGGATTTTATTTTAATTGGTAAATAGTAAAAAAAAAAAAAAAAATTCATAGGTGATTTCAAATAAAAATAATAATTGCATAAACAAAAGAAATGACCAGAAAATTTTTAAAAAGGTAATATAATGTGATATAAAGAATAATAGTATAATATTATTAATAAAATTATTATCCAAAAAGATAAATGTATCAATGTTTGGGGCTTATGCAATATATAACACATCCCATTCCAGTTGCAATATTTGCATTATGTAACAAACTAGAGAAAGCCATCATCCTTTCCTCAAAAGCACCATTGAACATTGGTGTTTAATCTGCAAGGATACTCTCGCCCCATCCACAAACTAGAGACTTCTAAGAAATAAGAGTGGTTATCTTGTTTCTGAACTCAAATGTAATTTATATGAGCCAATCTTAAAGTATCCAGAAGTGAGAACATGAATTTATAAACAATTTACTTTAGATCCATTTCTTATATTTTTTCATATTCTTATTAGCACTTTGTAAGTTTTAAATTTACTTTGTTCCAATATTTGTAATATTTGATAAATTTTATAAGCACTGTGTTTTAGATTTAACAAACTATATAAAGTAATCATTCTTTCTTCATAAGTACCATTAAATATTGGTGTTCAATCTGCAAGGATATTTTCACCCCAGTCACAAAATAAAGACTTTAAGGAAATAAAAGCAGCCATCTTATTTCCATACTCAATTATAATTATTTGAACTAATTTTAAGTGTCTAGAAATAAGAGTATGAATTTCACCTTAAATCCATTTTTTATTTTTTTAAATATTTTTATTAGTACTTTATGGTCAACATATTAAAACTTTTATGACCAAGTCAAAATAATTGTAATACCTTTATATGTCACTAAAAGAAGGCAATTATTTATTTATCAAACAAAATTCAATGACTAGCTGGGTGTTGTTATAGACCAGCTATCTAAATAATCTTAAGTAAAAAATATATTTATTAACTTTTAAAATAAACTTTAAGCATGCAAATCACTTACTCAATAACAAACAAAATAATAATTAAATAAGTTACATTATACCACTATTGAAATAAAAAATCCTACAAGATGAGAAAAACTAATTGAAATGTACTTTTTTATGCAAATAACTAAGATGAATAAGTTTTAGTAATCAATGGACGAAAGAACATTTGAGAATAAAGTTTTCATCAAGTGCCTACTCATCTAATATCCCCAGACTAGTTTCTATATTCTGGCTTTCATTAATGAGGAGCTTTGAATCTGATAGTAGTGCATCTGGACATAAGGATCTAAGGAAAATCTCCAGCATCCACCTTTTACCTATTTAATTAACTATAAACTTAGGAATTCAAGATGAAACACATTAATGTTTTTAAACCAAATTCACTTCCTTGTATGGTCATATAGATCTGAATCCAGTTCAGCAACTCTAAATTTGTGTGTCCTTGATTTATGAAAAACCACAGTCACCATCATTCCATAGGTAGAAAAGGTATAAAATCAACAAAACATCACATAATGGTGATTCCCTATGCTTACACAAAACTGGTTTGTTTTGTTTTATACCATTCCTGGCTATGTGATGAAGGTAACCATGATTTTGGATAAATAATGGACACTGAAATGTATAGATGCTTAATTGGATTCTAACATAAGCAAATGAGCTTGCATGTTAAATATTAATATGTTTTTTATCTTGAGATTTTAGCTGTATAGTTAACTAAATAGATGGAAGGTTGCATTTTATCTTTAGATCTAGGTGCAGTGCTCTCGGATCCAAGACTCCTCACTAATAAAAGCCACAAGTAAATATTTAGTTTGGGGATATTGGATGAGTAGGTACTATATGGGGATTTTATGCACAGATCTTCCTGCATTCATTGATTACTAAAGAGGCAATGGGTGACACTACTGTCTGCAGAGTTTGCTATTGATAATAATAGCTTGTGTAAACATAAGACATGGTTATCACAATGAATAAGATTAATAAGTATATAATTAGAGTTGTTAAATATATTTTGAAAAAGAAAAAAAAAACAATCTAATTACATACATCACATTGTTGCTGAAAGAGAGATCAGGCTCAAAGGGGTTTTATAATATCAATAGGAACTAGGGCCTGATTTGTGGTTTTAATATGTAGCAACTAGTTGCTTAAAAGGTATTTAAGTTTTGAAGATATCGGGTAAAATTAAATGGCATTTTAGAAACTAAAGTGTAAATAGGATAAATACTGACAATCTTATCTTAGTAGACAGTCTTCTTTGAATATTTTTAATAAGGATTGCTAACGTCGAAAATTGATTTCGTGTAATAGTTGCTATAAGATGGGGATAGGGCCTAAAGAGTTGCATTCATAAACAAAAACTTCAAATGTTCCCTTAATCTCTTTGATTATTTCCCAAATTATAGGCAAGTTAACTAGATATATTAATTCAGTGAATCTTTTTTCACTTAATCTAATTATTGAAAAATATTGTATTAATAAATATATTTATTTTATCAAAAATCTCAGAAATGTTGTTGTTGTTTTTTTAAAAAAAGGATAAATAGCATTAATAGTTGATTAATAATGAAATAATCAATTGCATAGAAATATTTGTTTAAATTTTAAATTTTTAAAAAATAAAAGCATTTTTTTTTAGTTGTTAAAATATTAAATAAATGTTACTACTTTTGTTTTTTTTTTAAAAAGAAAATTAAATTAAAATTTTGAATATAACTTCTCTAAGGGATTTTTATTAATAACTCTCCGTATGCAATATTTTTAAAAAATTAAATTAAATAAATTATTGTTTGAAACAGAAAATTTAAAATCTCATTTCGTTTTTTTTTTTTTTTTTACAAGTTTACGTGTTTACATGAAATTCCATGCTTATTTTATTTAAGATTTTTTTTCTGCTTAAAAATTAAATATGAACTCATCGTATTAAACATCAAATTGCTAATGTGAATTAAATTTTAAAGGTCATTTTAAAGTAAACAAAATCTTCACTAAATAATAATGAAAGACATTTGTTATTATAGTTTTTGAATCAGAATAAAAATATAACAATATTACATAAATTATAAAAATAATAGATTATGCCTATAGCAAAGTTATGTTACTAAAGTGCAATTGTATGGGAAAATACGTATTCCCACACTGTAGAGCTATAAATAAAAACAGTATTCATATTGTAATATAAGTATCTATCTATCAAAATATCATTAAGCGTCTGACTACACAAATTGACTAAGAATTCATTTATCTTCCAACGAAGAATAAAAAAAAAACATACCTTTATAACAACAATTGGTGGATGACTATCTATCTGAACTCTTTATCTGTAAAAAATATTATACTTGCTTAAAATATTCTCAGCTATGAATCCTCAACATTGTTAGTTTGAATATAAGACATAATATTTTACTATCATAATGCATTTATCTACATAATATATTCTTGATTTATGAAAACATTAGTAGATAACTACACAATTATTTTTTATTGTATGTAATTGCAATTGTTTATATTTTAGATATAATTAGTAATATTAAATAATATGTCCAAGGACTATAAAATATTTGAGTTCAACTGTAATGTAGATGTATTCAGCATAATTATAATCATATAGACCCAAGAAGAAGTGCTATTGAAAATTTCCATAACTGAGGGGTTTTTTTTTTTAGATTTATTGATAAATATGTATATACAAAGGTTTTCTATAATAGTTATAAATATTTATATTGTTAGCAAGATCTGATATGTTTGTTTAGTCAGATCATAGGTCAGAGAAAAATTAGTGTGTGTTTAGGACATTTGAATTTATGTTTATACATTAATCAGATATTTGAGTGTTTCTCTTATATGTTATACAGTTTACTAATCATTAGGATTTGATTCATTTTATAGGTAAGGTATTTTGAACAGTTTCCATGTATGTTTGTGTAAATACTTTGAGGAGAGCATTTTGTCTTTCTTTTGTAGTTTTGAAAGTGTTCCAAGGAAGAAAGTGCTTGCTTTTGACTGGGGAATGCTAAACTTCAATTTACATCTTGTTATCCAAATAGAATATGTAATGAAGATTGTCATCCTAATGGGGGGTGGGTCTCTCTCCCTAATACACTCTTTGATTGATAGAATTTTACAGTAATCAATAATACTATTTTGTGATATTATGAGTTTAATCCTTCCCAATCCCATGCAAGAAAGCATGATGTGTTCAAATGTTTCTTCATGTGTTAAGCAGTTTGGACAAATGAAGTCTATGTTTTTATACCTCTTTTGTATTGAAGGAACTAGTTAGTATGCATTGCATTTAGGTTCAACTTTATTAGATAGTTGAGGAATTTGGGTTCCAATATCCAGATTTTGAATAAGGTGGTGATTTTATAATTGGAATAGCCAAGACTTGGATTAATTTGAGGTTGTTTGGAGCTTATTAAATTGTGCGCTTCCCATATATTAATTTTGGTTCTGAATACATCAGTAGTGGTGCTGTTGTGTTGTTTTAGTAGGGAAATTAGTTGGTCTAGCCAACCAGCCTTGTTAGCAGGGGTGTCTGTAGGTATTACCTCTCTTAATATGAGAGGTTTGCCAAATTTTTGAATAAGGTTGCAGAATAATGTGTGGCCTTTCTGATAGTTAATGGCTTGAATGGAATGTAGAGACATTCCATTAAGTTTTCTGTGGCATTGCATTCTAAAAATGCTAATGGAGGCAATTTGGCCCTTCCAGAATAGACTTGCACATATACTGTTGATTTTATTAATCAATGACTTCAATATAGATATGATGGGCATGTAGTAAGCTATTTTTGACATTACTTTCATGTTCAGGAAGGCTTACCTTGCCTTGGAGGGATAAATATACTTTTGAGAGGGTCTTTGTAAAATGATTTGTTGAGGCAATGATGGTATTTGTATATGTTTAGACATGGTGGATTGGGATATATATATATATATATATATATATATATATATATATATATATATATATATATATATATATATATATATAGGGAATCCTAGAAAATTCTGGGGCTTAGCTAGAAAGTTAGATTTAATTTTCTTTCTATTATTAATTCACCATGACAATGACTTCTCAGGGTTTATAGTAAGCTGTGAGGTTTTAGAGAAATTGTTAAGGATTTTGTAGAGAGGTTTTAGGAATTTGTGGGATGGTAGAATAATAAGAATGCCATCCATATAGGCAATGGCCATAATAGATTTCTTGATGTGTGGTAGGCAATGGCCATAATAGATTTCTTGATGTGTGGTATAAATACTCCAGGGATGGAGCTCTCTAATGCTATTAACAAAGTATTAATGTAGCATGAAAAGAGTAGAGCACTTAGTGGGAATCCCTGTGGAATAGATCTGGTTGGAATAGATCTGGTAGGGAAAAAACCATTGGAGTATGATCTGTTGAGCAATAAGTAAATTAGTCTGTTGTGAAAGAGGTTATCAATTATTTGGATAATGTCTGTGGTAATTTCACATTCATCTAGTATGTCAAGCAGCATATTAATGTTGAATCAAATGCTTCAGTAATGTCAATTAGAACCGCAATAGGTTTGGACAATCTTTTAGATCTGATACTATCCAGTAGTATTTTGACTTTCCCATGACTTCTCCCATTGCAGTTAGTGTGGATGATTCTTTTCTGGAAAATTGTGATTCTGATAACTTTTTTAGGCTTTTGTCTTGTATTTTTTTCCTTTATGACTCCCTCCATTATTTTATGAGGATATGGGTCATGGATATGGGTCTTAAACTGTTGATGGATGTTAGATCTTGGTTTTTTTTTTAATGAAAAGAACCATCACTATTGGATAGAGGTTGGCTATTGTACTTTTCTGTGATTATAAATGGTTAATCATTTTAATGATGATGGGGTTTGTGAAGTTACTTAAATGAGTTAGAACAAATTTAGGAATGGCATGCATGCCAGAATGGACATTTATGGGTAGTGCTAAAAGGTGGCTTTTGATATCTGCCTCAGTGATGTCATGTGCATTTACTCTGGTATTGTCTCTCAGTGTTTTGCTTACATCCATGTAGTGAGCTTGAAGGTGATCTCTGAGGTGTTCTTTGACATGTTGTATTATTTATAGGCCAGTGGTTTGAAAACCATTGATGGTTATAATTGTTGGAGTGTTTTGTTTTGATCTTGCAACTAAAACCCACCACAGGTATTTTCTCATCCAACAGTGTTGTGATGGCAGAAAAATCTTAGATCTTTTAATAGCTATATGTTCTGCTATTGTTGTTTGTTTACATTTATATTGATTTTTCAGGGCAAGTAAATTTTCTATAGGTTCAGTGTCTAATTTTACTCAAATCAAATAATACACAAATTACATGTATCAGACACAATGATTAAGGTATCATGAAATTAATTCCAATGAACAATATAAAGGCATAAAAATTATATTGATCTTAGAGAGTCCCTTTTATGAAATTATTCTGATTCAGAATTAAGAGGCATCATAATTTCATTGTTAATATTGGGAGTAGACATATATGGGCTTACATCAGATCTAACAACATATTTAATAAAATTCTAAACAATAAAAATTTGAATTCAAATTCATAAATTTATAAATGCTAACTTTAGATTGCTAAAAAAATTATTCCATAAATTTTATGTTTTCTAAAATTTGGAATAGTATAGTAAAACATTTATTTGCTATATTTTATATGGGTAGAAGATAGTATCAATAGTAATAGAAATAATAGTAACAAAATAATTTCATTTTTTTATCAATGAAAAGTTTATTATGTAGCTGAAAATCTAAAATTCTATACAAACTTATTATTGTCATGCTTAGTATATTCTATTGTCTGACAGCTGAACTTACTTTTTTAGTGTACAACTCAATAATCTGAAAAATAATGATGATAGTGATAATAGAGATAATATAGCAAAATATAGTATTATTATAATAATTCATTAGCATCAGCCATCTATTAAAATACATAACCCAATCGTTAATATTAAAGCTACCCCCACGTATTTCCATCATTTGCTTTGTTTTTTTTTAAATCTCATGGGTTTTTTTTCTTGATTAAAGTAATTTGTCAGATTAATTTAAATTATTTTTTCTCGCATTTTACAATCTCATCTAATATATTATTTGTTATTATTTTTGTTTATTTGTAAGTTTACATTTAATGTATGTTTATTTTTTCAAAAATATTTTCTTCATTGACCCTTATAAGTCAATTTATTTTTCTCAGGTTTCTTCAAAACACCTCTAAATCTTTAAGGTTATTCTCTTTTTTATTGTCTGAATGACAGTTCATCACATAAACAACTTCTTAAACAATTTTTATAACTGCTTTTTTAAACTTTTATTTCCTTCAATTATTTTTATTGCTTTCATTTTATTTTTATTTACTACAACTTTAACCATATTGCAAAATACATCTATTAAAGTTAATATTATGCAGAGAGGTACTGCCATATTATCAGAAAACCTGATAAAGTGAAACTTTCAATCAGTAAATGTAACAACTTTGCTATTCCCAATATAATATTTACTTAGTAAGTTTATAGTATGGTATTTATTTATATAGCACTATGTTAATAAATTGTAATCTGTAAAGCGCATGTGCATTAGCCTGATCGCTAATTTACAATTAGTAAGTTTATCTAAATTTATACTAAGGATACATTAATGCATGATTATCTTGCACTTTTGTATGTATATTTCTTATAAAAATTCACCTAATATTGTTAACATTTAGATTCCTATATAAAGTTTTCTTTTTTTTCCAGCAAGGCAGTATCCAACATAGGTTAAAGTATTTTAATTGCATTTTAAAGGGAGCTTGAAAGTCCTATCACAGAAAAACGACTATTGCATATAAAAGTTTTACAAAATATAATATCAATCAACTTTTGTAAACAACAGCCAAATGCATGTAAAATAAATAAACAGAAACTGCGTAATACAATTTCCTTAATAAATTAAACCTGTCATTTCAGCGCTTATATACCACAGATTCTTACCAGTCTTATTATTGAATTTATCATGAGATAAGGCAATTTCTTGGCAGTTCGGGTAATGTTTTCCAGACACACACATCCAATGATTTATCTATGGCACAATGTAAAATAGTTTGACATCCTTCAAAAGGTGTTCGAATAAAAAACAAAGCAAAAGGTGCAAAGCATATTTTTTTTTCCAAACGGGAATGCTAACATAACGTCCTAGATTTGTAAAAATCATACCTGGTTGAACACTAAAAACACCAACTTTATTTTATGGGCTTTCGTCAGATAAGCGATGGTGCAATTCTTGGATAAATAATATATTAACTAACTTACTTTGGTTATAAGCCTGTGAAATTTGGAATTAATATCTTGAAAATTAATTTTCCATATTTATATAAAGCTGATGAATCTATAATTATTCTGCTATATTCTGATTTTTTTAATAATTCTAGAAGAAAATTTGTTAGCACAAAATGCCCCAAGTTATTTACTCCAAACTGAGTTTCAAAACCATCATCCGTTAAAATAAATGAGCAATGATAAACGCCAGCGTTATTAACAAGAATATCTAAATGAGTTTCATTTTTCCAAATATCATCGGCAAAGCTACGAATTGATTTAAAAGAAGCTAAATCAAGCCTTTTAATTATTAATTCACCATCTTTAGCCTCTTTTCGAATATCCGCCAAAAATAAAGTTTTTGATTGTTTTGTCTCTTTTAAATTCATTTTTTTCTTTTTAAAACAATTCAATTTATTGCAAAAATGACGTATTATGAACCAGAAAAGTAATTACAATCGTTTTTGTTTCTTTTATTATCTTTCACTAATTGTATTTCAAAATCTTACTGAAGTTAAATATATACAAGAATAATTATTTAAAATTTTTTTGTATTTCTTGGCATTAGGCTTTTTCTCTACTGAAATCATAACTGCTGATATTTTTTTGAATTATAATTTACATTAGAAATTATCTTAAACTATTTTGAGACTCCTCTGGCAATTCAAAGTAAATCATTAGATTCTCTGAAAATCTTTTTTTCTTACTTGTACAATGTTTTCCTCCATTATTTCATTATTTTCCACAAGATTATTTGAAATTAACATAAACAAAACCTTATTTCTATTTTACAAATCATGTATGTATTCCTTTTAATAGTAACTCTTTCTTTATTAATATGTAATCGTCTTTTCAATTACTGCTTTTCTCTTGTGACATGTGTTTTTTTTTTTTTGTTTGTTTAATTGAATCTAACTCTTTTTTATAATTTTTTATCTCTCTAAATTTTATCTAATTTTACCTAATCCTTGCATCTTGTTCACTAATAAGATTTCAATATATAATTTTAACTATATGATTCAGAAAACCAAAAAGATGGAATACTTACTTTAGGCTTTATGCTCACATATTTCCACATTTTTTTAAGAATTAAATTAGTTATCATATATTTAAAAAAAACATTTTAACACAAAAGCAGTTTAGACTATGTTAAATGTATCAAATTTTATTAATATCAAAGATTAGTTTTAAATATTTAATAAACAATATTTTCATTTGTTGTTTATTGTAAAATCTGATGTCAAATTAAGCATACAGATTTAACATATAACTATCATTGAGAATATTTCATATAAACATAATGATATCAAAAAAATAATATGCTACACATAACAAAAATATATTTTCCATCTTGTTAATTTTCTATTATATTGTTTAAATAATGTGATTCTAATGTATTATTTTGTTATTTGCTTTGAAACGTCATGCACAATTTTAGTGCATGGCTAGCTTTGAGCTATAGAGGAGAAAATGACCAATTCTTTAGACAGAAAAAAAAATGCATTCAGAATTGCAAATTTTTTTTAGCTGCAAATTGATATTTATTCAAATACAAAAACAAGCAGTAATATTATTTCCAAATCTATTGTGTTTAGAAATAATTATCGAAGGATAAAAATATGAAAACTTAAACTAAGTTAGAATTGGAAAGCAAAAGTAACTAAGAATTGCCATTCCCTTTTGTTCTTTTATTCTTAAATATTTGGTGAATCTCTGAAGAAGTGCCCTTGTACAGAGTATGATTTTAACCACTTTATTTTATTTTACAATAGTAAGTCATTAATAATAAGTGAACTGCATTTATCAATGATGGCTCAAATATGATACACTATTTTTCAAATGAAAGTTTTGAATGCATTTAAATTTGACACTTAATACAAGAACAATAGAGAAATAACTAAAAACACAGCAAAGTATAAATAGTATACTTTATGATAGTAAATGCATGAGTAAAAAAAAAAAATAATTAATAAGCTAATGTAGAATTGGGTTAGAAATGCTACTCAAAAAGATAGCAATACATGAGTAATTGAAGTTTAGATAATAAAATTGTCTACATTATAAGAGATATCAAACTATTTGATTATCTCAAGCTGTTGTGGAAATGGGTGATTGTTGATTTGTCACAATAAAGATGAATTATTTCATAGATTCTATATTTATAAAATATAGAATCAATGAAATAATTTTTACATTCACTAAATGTTTTTTAATATTGATTTAAAGTCCTGGTCTTTTTTAATAAAGTGTTAACAACTTGAAAATTATTAAGTTGCAAATATAACTTAATAATCTTGAAGTTCTGACACTGTTAAAAAATCTAGAAAACATTGAATATATTTCTTGTAAAAGAATAATAAAAAAAAAAAATAATTTATATATATATATATATATATATATATATATATATATATATTATTGACAGGTTTCATAATCTGGGCTTATATATATATATATATATATATATATAAGCCCAGATTATGAAACCTGTCAATAATTGCAAGAAAATCAATTATTGTTATTGCTCTTAAGACTTTGGCAATTTTATATTGTTAAAGCTATTAATATATGGTGTATCTGAACTTAGTTCATTCCCATATGGCTATTTAAGTTAGATAGCTAAATTTGAGGACATATGGATGTCTCAAAATATCAGATTTTCTGATTAATAGCTAGACATTAGATAAAGTGTTGGGCTTGAGCTGGTATTTTAAATCTAATACTTGAATATCCCAGTGCCTCACTAATGAAATCCAGAGCTAGAAACTGGTCTACAGATAGAGATATTGTGAAAAGCTTGTTAAGAGATATTGGCATGCTCATTATATAATATGAAATGTATCAATGTATAATAAAACAATCATTGAAATAAATCCAAGTTAAAGTGAAATTTAAGAAGATTAGGATAGTTTTTCTTAGGTCATTAGCTAATCATTTAACATTGGTTAATATTAAAACATTTAATTATCCTTAACTAGAAAATAAAACAAATAAAATCATTCCATTTTTTAGTAAATGGTAATTAGAAAGACAAGAGAGTACTTTCTTCTTTACATTCCTCTATGAAATACTGTTAAGGCCTTTGTCTTGTAGTAGTCTGTTAATTAACAGGATTATTTTATTCTTTTTATATACAAACATATATATTATAATGAATACATTTAGGATTAAAAGATGAAATTAAATATATTCTTGTGATATATTGTGTATCATTCCACTGCACTGAGATCGATTCTGATCTGATATGGACAATGGCACAAAAACATTGAAAATAAATTAGAAGTTTTTTGACCAGAATGTTTGAAACTTTTATATACATAAATAATCTAGAGCAAACACATTTTGACATTAAAAGAAAAAAAGTCAGATCTATTCAATAGAAAAAATATTTAGTGATCGTTTCGAATTAAAATTTTATTAACAACATCTTTAATAAAGTTGGTCAGATCCAACAGAGTCTATCATAATAAATAAATCTATTAGAATAATATTGGCTATTTTCTCTTATAACTTACTCATAAAAGATAAATCTGATTTTAATTGAAATTTTATATTTTACTTGTTTTAATTGCAAGCTTCTCTAGATTATTTTCATATTTTCTCAAACTGTTGCCAACATAATTGGCAAGTAAAAAAAAAAAGCATTATTTTCATGGTGATTTCAAACTTATGGAGTCCACTTTTTTTTTCTTTTTTGTTTTAACAATATTTTTAAAAATCAATTGACAATAAAAAATAAAAATAAAAAATACAGAAACTTTTGTTAACCTTTTTTTAATTATGAATATCTAATAAAAAACTTCATTTCACAACAATTTTTTTATTATTTTGAGACCCAGCAGTTCCCATGACATCATAGCCTTTAACAAATGGATAAGATTTCATCTAAATGTTGGCAGTTTATTTCAATAGGAATAATTTATATGTCAGTGAATCCTCTGACTAGTGAACAAAAAAACTTCTTAATACAGAGAATTGTTATAGTATGGTTCAAAAAATTCTGAAATAGGCTGAATGATATTCATGATAAAGATTGTAATTCCTGACCTATTTCATAATATCACTTTATACAAGTCATTGAAATGTCATTTCATAAAGTAGTATGGTCATTATTATCTCCCTCTCATAAATAATAAATACATAAATAAGTTTTGCATGATTATGCAAATCAATCCATAAACATGCAAATCAAACAATTACATCACATGCTAATCTTTTAATCTATTCATATTTTGCATGTGTCTTAATTCTATGTAGAATGTCATATAATACATTATATTTTATATTTATTCAAAGTATTTTTCTAATACAATCAATCAATATTGCACTTTTAAATGTTTTCTTCCAAATTCCTCTTAAAATTCTTGTTTTAAAAAGTATGTTTTATGTCCAATATTATGAATCTATCATTTTGTAATAGTAGTTTTGTAGTATCATAATTAAAAAGCTGAAGAACTTAACTAATTAGTTGTTTGGTCTTACCATTGTATTTTCAGGATCTTAAGCATTTGCTATGTTGAAAAAGATTCAATTATAATGATAAACACTAACAACATGTGTAACCAAAACATATTTATAACCAGAAAGTGAAACTCAAATTTTTTATAATAAAAATAGTCCCTTAATGAAGAACCATTAAAAGAATACACTAAAAGTTGTGAGTTATTTGTTTGAATTGTGTTAATTAGAATTTATAGGAAATATTAAGTCAAATTAGATACATACATCTCTAAAGTTAGATTTCTGCTTATATTAAGAAATACACTGCAATGCTATAAGGCAGAATAGAGTAATGAAAAAAATAAATTATATCAAACTTAACATTAATATCAATTACAATTGAATTTAAAAAAGATTAGCATTTATTCACATGGGTACTGCAAAATAAGATATTTTATTAATTTAACAATAAAACTTTATAATGTATTTTCATTATTTTTTGTCAAATATTAAAAAATATGCTTTTAACTCTTTGTATGCCCGATTCATTTAAAAATGAAATGGCTTGATGTCACTCTAAATCGGTCACTTTTCATACTACCATTATGATTTTGTGTTCTTTTTAAAGATTAAGATTAAAAAAAGTTCTGTAAAATGCTGTCCTCTCTTGAATTATTTTACAAATAAAAAATCAGTAAAAAGGGCCTTATATGGCTAACAAATAAAAAATTGTGCCCCTTCTTAGATTTGATTGGCTGTTAAATTTTGACAACAAAGAATATGGCTGACAAAAACTAAAGAGTTACGATTTTTTTTTGTTTCATTTCAAAAATGATAAATGAATGTTTTAGACCCTTTTAACAGTATTTTTTTGACAAATTATAAATGATTTTGATAAAATATGCTAAATATAAAATTATTTTAGAAAAATAGTTGTCTTTAGCAAAAATTATTTATTTATCGCAACATACTTATCATTACGTAAAAGTGGGAAGAAATCATGATGTCAGCAAATCTTTTTGGTTGGCGAGTGATGTTCCTTTTAATTTCTGCCACTACTGAATATTTTTTCTAATTATAAATCACAATTTATTTTTGAAAAAACTTTTGTTCACTTTCATAATCTGACAAATTATTAACATACTTTTTACAAACGAAACTAAAGTTAATATAATATTAAAAAGATGAATATACATTGACCGTTTGATCATTACGTTTGTGAATTGACCAATTAATAACTTAAACTTTTACCTCACTTGGCCAATAAAAGAATCAGCCGTTAAAAGGTTAATACACTGAATAATGTTACTAATTTTATAATTGGCATAACTTATATATATATATATATATATATATATATATATATATATTATGCCAATTATATAATTATATATATATATATATATATATATATATATATATAAATCTAGTTGAATCTCTGAGAAAACAGGCAAAATTAGGAGTTGATTTAGATAGTATCTGGTAGATCGTTATGCCAATGGTGAACCAAGCATATGTTATTTTTCCTGTTTTAAGGACATGAACCTCTATATTATTTTGATACATTATTAGATGCTGTTAATATATAGACTGCATAAATTAACTGTCTATAGGCTTAAAGTTATCTTCTTTTGTAGGCAATTGAATGATCTTTTTACATCAATCAAAATTATGATTTTTTTTCAGATGGTGTAACTACTTAAATTTCTGTTTTACTAATGGGAATTGCCTTACAGTAATGAGTAACATTATTAAATTTCTTTGTGTATAAAATAAATATTGGTTCAGCTCTAAAAACAATGTGACTTTTAAACATCTAAAGCAAAGAAACTGATATCCATCCATGTCATAATCATAACATCAATGTATGTTTTTAAATAATAAATTATCACTAATTGTGTGTGATTGTTAAATTTTAGAACAATCAAAATATTAGCTGAATAACCATTAAAAATACATTTTCAGATTGATGTTAGAGAAAAGCCTCCAAGACATGAGTAACAAAATGAAATAAATAGTATAAGATGATATTGATTAATCAGATCTGAAAACAAAACAAAAAATAAAATATCTCAAATGAAATAAAGTGATTCAGAACATGTCAGCTCCCCACTTATCACAAAACCTTATTAAATGATAAAAGTCATGCAAACAACACTAGGAATTTTATAAATTATCAAGGTGTATATCTAGAGGAGTATAAATAATTTTCTCATATATCATACGACATATCTTTTGAAAAGTAGTAAAATGTTATGCTGATTAATTAGACTAATTGTTAGTTCCCTAGTTCTTTTTGTTATTTTGAATTATATTCCATTAACAAAGGCTATAAAAATAAATATCATAGTATCACAATAATAATGTCTTATATTTTAAAAGTGTTTTACAATTATTATGACAATCATTAGGATTGCCCTAATGTTCATAATCTTTAATATTGATATTGCTGAAACATGATAAAAGATCCTTTTTTCACTATTTATTTAACATTCATTTTTATGTAAGATGTTGATACTGATAAAGTTTAGGAATGTTGGATTAAGGGAGTAGTTAAAATAATGTTTTTATTATTTAAATTAATTTACTTTTTTTGAATGAAATATAAAGTTTTATTGATGGTTTCTGTAAAGATTTTATCAACTTTAAAAAATTTCAAAATTTTAAATTAGAAAAGCCATTTTAATTAAATAAGGAAATTTTTCTCTTGTTTCATTTTTTTATCTACAGGAATTATGTTAAAATAATTAGAAAGAGGAAAGTTTAATAAGCAAGAACAATTTTATTTTCAAGCAAAGGTTACATGAGACATTCATATCTTAAATTGGACCACATTAATAGAAGACATTTTTTTACAAAGATCAGATTTAGTACTAAATACATCAAAACAAAACTTTATAAACGCCAATAATTTAATGCAAAATATTCCAAAGTATAATTAAAAAAAAAACAAAAAACTAACGTTTATATAATAAAAAATTAAAAGAAATTACGATACTTACTAATTTTAGGAAGAAGTTTTTGGTGATGAACATTTTTTATTAATCACAAATGCTTTGGATAGAACTCTTTTCAACTGACTAATATGAGCGGAATGAAATTGTGTTTACTTCTGAATTAACTCTTTAAGATTATGATAAAATTAATATATTTAATTGTCTTTTCTCTGTAATTTTAAATTACAATCATTTAAATGGTTGGTTATATTTTATAAATATACAAGATTATTAATCCACTTATTATTTGCCAACTAGGGTATTAGTTTATATTTCATTTCCAAAAGTTGCTTACTTGTTTTTTGAAATTATAAATCAAAGAAATAATTTATATTTGTTTAACAAGAAACTGCATAATAATGTAGATTCAAATTCTAAAACGTTCTCAACTGGCAATGGCTAAGAGCTTAGAATTTTATAAACTGAATGTTTGAAATAATGGCACACTTAAATATTTTCACATTTGTAAATTTGAAAAACAACATAAATAATGTTTTCCATATTTTACTACCATAGAACATAAATGTTCTTGAAGAATAGCTATGAAGAGTTGCAAAGTCATTAAAAGGGGGATTAATTAAAAAGTAAATAAATAATACTATTTTTTTAAATATGATAAGATGCTTTCAACACTTTTTAATAATACTACAAAGTGCCCATATAAATATTATTTTCAGAATTGTTACAGCAAGTCTTATAATTAGTGAAAATAGTGGGCATGAGTAAATGAAAACAAATGAAACACATATTTTTAATTAAAATTACTATTCTGGAACAAGTATTACAAAAAAATCATGATGGATTACTTGGAAAATTATAAAAAATATGCATAGGTTATTTGATTGATCTGTATTAACTTACAAGTAAATATAGTTTTCCCAGTGAAAATTAAACAATTGAAAGTAAGGGAAAATTGTTTTCCAACATACTTCAAAAATAAGCTAGCATTACTGCACACATTTCACATACATATATAAAAATAGAATATATATTAAATATTTGATTATATATATATATATATATATATATATATATATATATATATATATATATATATATATATATATATATATATATATATATATATATATATATATATATATATATATAAGAACTGTTTGTAGTTTCATAAATAATCATAATTAAAAAGTTAAATAATTTATCTTTTCTTCTAAAATCCATAGTAACTCTCGAGTCAACAGTATTATTTCTTCTTCCCACCATGCTAAATGGCGTGCATTAGATCAGGATTATATTAACATGGCATGCATATTAATAAAATTAAAGTTTAATAAATGAAAAATAATGAACATGCTCATGTCTAAACTAATAAAGCAAAATAATTAAAGTAATATGAATTCAAAAAAAAGTCTATAGATAAATTAATGGATTTTTCAGTTATTATTTGAAGAATAAATTGTGAAAACAACAATAACAAAATAATTGTTAACAATAAATTAATATTTCAAGAATCATTTCAAATTGACATGTAAAATGAGATATTTCGAATACCAATAATGTTACCGTGTAGAGAAAAGTCTACAGAAATGTAAATTTAAAATCCTTTACTTGATATTTAAATTGAAGCATAAATAAATGCAAAAAAAATGTTTAAAAGATCAATTGAAAAAATAAATAAATTATTATTAAATAAAACATTTTAGTTAGTTTTTGCTCTGTAGGTTTTTTTTATTTTTAGCATTTTTTTTAATTTTGTAAAAATATTTAAGTAGTTAGAAATTTACTATTTAAGTTTTGATTTTTAAAACTACTGAGGTAATTCAATCTGAATTTAATGCTTGTATCTATATAAGTTGGCATTTTTTGGGGGTTTGATTCCACATGAAGTTATAGAATATTTACAGAAAATAAATATTGCAATTTCCAGGAATTTTTCTAATTTGTCCAGACTTTTTAGTATCCCTTTAAAAGTGACAAACTTTAACAGAAGAAAGAATTTTGAAAAAGTAATTTTTGTTAATATCATCATCAACCCCAGTAAATGTATAAAATTGAATATAAAATAATATAATGAGGAGTGAATATATTATAGTGAATATGAGGAGCAGGAGAGTTCAGCACAGAACTAATTATAAGTTCACCATTACACAAAAGGAATAATCATTCATCATCATGAATGATCAACAATAAAATAAATCAACAGTCAATCATGTGACTGTATTTGAAAGAGATCCCCTGTAGACCATGCAAATTATTTAGCCACTGTTAAACCTAGGGTGAAATACATACAATAATTATATGGATGCACATACTTAGGTGAATTCATCAAACTACAACAATAAGTCAAATAATGCTGAGATACTAAAAGCATCCTGACCATCATCAATTCTCTGGACACTTAATACCATTAATGTACTGTCCAACAACAAACTTAATTACTAATTAATATTAAAATAAAATTTAATGTAATGCATGGACTTTAAAGAATATTCCCTTTGCACCACACATCATTAGAAAAGTAATGAAATCCTGATCAACTGGAAGACCATAAATACTAAATATAAAAACCTTTAGTATAACATACCATAATGCATAAATGCAGCTCAGTTAATAGAAGCTATGTAACTGTTACTACGAGCAAGAGATATAATCCTAACATATAATGTTTTAAATTCTGTCTAGGAGTTAAATGAATTTATTGAAATAATTTAAACAATAAAATATAAATTTATTAATTAAAAGTAATAAAATGAAATTAAGATCTGCTGAGTATGCTATAAATATAAATTTGGATTCAAATTTTGATTAATACAAAAATAAATAAGCTATCACATTGTGATTTACAAATATCTCAATAGGCTTACATAAAACACCTATATATAAACACACAGACATGCCTGTATAAAAAAAGTTAATACATTTCAATTGTGATAAACTAATAATAAAATTTCAATTTATTTTTAATAATACAGAAATGATTAACATATATGTGAGTCTACATGACATCCATCTGTATAAGTACAGACATGCTGGAACATATCCAAATTGTCATATAATAAAACAAGTTATCACATTTTAATGATATGTAAATAATGACTGTTTATTTATATATATGGGTACCCATGGAAATGTGTGCACACACTGATATTTCATTAGTTAAAAAAATAAACCATATTATATTTTCACCAGATATAATTAATTAAATGGAAAAATCACATATGCAACATCAATGCATACATATGTGCATATTACTATTATCTTCTTTTTTGTTTTTTTAACTATATATATATATATATATATATATATATATATATATATGATCACTATATGGAGCTTACCAATAGGTCTATACAAGCTTTGTTTTTATAAGTGCCAAAAGAGATAGAATTCAAAATCTCTATCATTATCCCTACCTCCAGACCAGCTGGTGTCAAGCTTATGGTTCACATCAGTGAATTACTGGGAGTCTAAAAACTAGATCTAAAATACTAACTCAAAAGTCAGCACTTATAAAACACATTTCTATCAATTTGAAATCATGATTTTATCAAACATGTAAATATCATTAAATCCAGCCTACCAAACCAGATAGCTATAATAGTCTGAATTCAGCTCAGTTTCACCATATAGTAATAGCCTCTGTAATATATAGCATTGCAAAAACCTTCAAATGTTCACTTGTAATAATCAAAACAAGTTATAATTTTTGTAACTTACTTTTAAGCTTGCATTTTATGATCACTAGATGGAGCTTACCAATAGCTCTAAACAAGCATTGTTTTTATAAGTGCCAAAAGAAATAGAATTCAAAATCTCTATCGGTATCTCTACCTCCAGAAAATAAACTGAAATTAAGATCTGCTGAGTATGCTATAATGATAAATTTGGATTCTAAAGTTTGATTAATACAAAACGAAATAAGCTATCATGATGTGATTTACAAATATCTTAATAGGCTTACATAAAACACCTGTATATGAACACACAGACATGCCTGTATAAAAAAGTTAACATATTTGAATAACCATAAACCTATAAATGGAATTCATTTTTAGAATATATAATAACTAATTTAACAATTTATAAAGATTTTTAGATGATTACAAGACATATATTTATATAAATAAGCACAGATGTGCTGTATAAAATATTGTATAAATTTTTAATAAATGTCTGGGTACCCAGTCAAATGTGAGCACACAGGACATATATATCCTAATAATATTTTATTAGCTAACAAATAAAGTTATTAAACCATATTATATTTTTACAAGACATAAATAATTCAATGACAAAAAACAAAATACACACATATGTATGTATATAAAAATTATAGATAATCCAAATTAAAGTTATTAATTAGTCTTTTATTTGTTAAGGTAAGTAAAAGTTTTCTTTAAAATATATATTATTTTTTGACAGTCCTTCATCAATGTTTTTTTGAGGTTAACTCTTAATTAATTGTAAATGTCTTTAAAAATATGCTAGTAATGTTCTTTTATTCTCTAATCTAGAAAGATTTTTGGAATTTTTTTTTTTTTAAA